>ML286901.1:27467-48384 GCA_005239495.1 Nicotiana undulata | reverse complement strand
TCAAGAATTTATGGCCTAACATGGAAAATCACGAAATTCCTAAGAAACCTAAAGTTTACTACCTAATTCAATGATTTTAGGTGATTTAGTAGTGAATTATGCTAGTAATTATTGTTAAAATTAGAAGTTTTATGGGGTTTTACTTACCTCTTACAGTGGGTGGTCGTGGAAGGTGATGCCCCAAGATTGGATGCTCTCTAATGGAGTTTGAAGATGGAAGGAAATGAGGAAAACCCGACATTTTGGAGTATTTAAGGGGCCTGCCAACAGGGGTTTCCGCACCTGCGACCATAGGACAGCAGGTGCGGTCTTGCGCCTGCGAGAAAACAATCGCCCTTGCGGAAAGGGGCCTGGGACCCTGGGCTCGCACCTGCGGTGTTGGGAGCCGCACCAGCGGCCCCACTCCTGCGGAATGTTGGTCGCCCCTGCGGAAAGGTCGCACCTGCGATGGCCTGGAACGCACCTGCGGTCACGCGCCTGCGGACTTTAGGCAAGGGGCTGGGGATCGCACCTGCGAGGCTGGGACCGCAGGGGCGGTCCCGCACCTGCGGTCACACCAGCTGCTGTGCACCAGTAGTGGTTTTTGCTGGTTTTTGGCCTCGCGCGGGGTCTGGGAGGCACCTGGGCCCACCCGAGCCCCCGTCCAAAAATACCAACACGTCCCAAATCAGTATACGGACTTGCTCGAGCTCACGGAACACTCAATACAACGCTAAAACTCAATATCACCCTCCAAAACCCCTGAATTCAAAACTTAAGAACTTTGAAATTCTAGAATTCAGTTCAACGCACCGAACCGGCCTAAACCACTCGGAATGACTTCAAATTTGGCAGATAAGTTATAAACGACACAACATAACTATTCCCGGTCTCGGAATTTTATTCGGACCTCGGGAACATAAAATCACCTCTCAAGTCACATTTCAAATTCTTTAGAGACCCCACAAGTTCATTAACTCCATTTTCCTCACTTGGATCTGAAACCAANATTTCAAATTCTTTAGAAACCCCACAAGTTCATTAACTCCATTTTTCCTCACTTGGATCTGAAACCAATCAAATCAAACCCGTTTTACACCAAATTCCACAGATAGGACAAACAACATATAATAAACCTGTTCCAGGCTCCGGAATCGTAACACGGGCCCGGTAACAAGGTTTTCACATAATTATTCACTTTCACATTCCTTTATTATTTTCAGAAAACAATTTTCTTTAAAAATTCATTTCCCGGGCTTGGGGCCTCAGAATTCGATTCCGGGCATACGCCCAAGTCCCATATTTTCCTACGGACCATCCGGGACCGTCACATCACGGGTCCAGATCCGTTTACCAAAAATGTTGACCAAAGTCAACTTTATTCAATTATTCAATTCAAAAATCCCATTTTTATCAAATTTTCACATGGAAGCTTCCCGGCTACCTGCCCGGGCTGCGCACACATATCGAGGTGATATTAACGGAGGCTTTCGAGGCCTCAGAACACAGATTTATCTGGAATTACTTAGGATGACCTTTTGGGTCATCACAAGGAAGCATACTAGACTAAAGTGAAAAGGAAAATAACAGAGACATGCTAGTTGCATGGTTGACAATAGAACCATAAGTAGAAGCACAAAAGGAATAACAAGTATATTAGCAGGAACTGAAACATATTGTGTGGGGGTACTGTAAACTTAAATTAGGGACATACCATTCAAAGGTATAGAACAACAAAATGCAAGGAGATGGTGCAGCCACAACAATATATAGAACAAGAAAGAGAGAAGCAAGATAGTGGTGTACAGAAAAAAGAAAGCAACAAGGGTTACTCAGCCTTGACTGAGTAGTCAGAATAGGATGTATATGAAAACAAAGGAGACTCAGAACAATGTCAATGTTCTGAGTTTCAAGTATGCCTTGGTGATATGTAGTGTACTAATGTATCAATGTTCTCAATGTATTCATGTGTGTGTTATGCAAAGAGAGAAGACAGAGTATATATAATGTTAAAAACGAGTGAGGAAAATAAAGTACAGAGTACATAATTATGGAAACAATAACCAATTAGTATCAATTAAAGACATTGAAATCCTTTAATTAGGAAGTCAAGTTCAAACGGTGCAATCATGGTTAAATAAGGAAAAAGAATCAATTATAAGACTGATTTACTATAATAGGGGTAGTAAATTTATGTAGCATACATTGAAGGCCAAATACATAGTGCATAATTAAGGAAAGTGAAACTAATAGTATATTCATAAGGCAGAGTATGGTATTAATTCTGAAAATCAGTCAAGGGAATCTTGAATGCAATCACAATCACAGGGTATCCAATATAATCAAGGAAAGTATCACATAAGTAAGAAAACATTTTAAAATTAGTACAGAACATACAACGTCACAGGTTCGAGGAAAATAACACAACTATGCAAAGAGATACACAGAGTCAGTAGTGAGTATCAGGCAAACAGTCATTAACCAATATCAGACTTGATAATCAATAAAATAGTATAAAATTAGGGAACCCTAAGCAAGTAATCACAGAACAGTGTAGGATCAAGTCTCCTAACACGAGAGCCAGAGAATACATGAACATTTTCACAAGTAAACAAGCATACACAAGCAACGGGCTAAAAGAATTAGGGTTCTTAGTATAATAACTCAGACAACAAGGAAACATAAGAGAATAGTTGAAAATACAGTAGAAATCACTAAAACTAGAAATAAAAATCGCTTTTGAAAAGGGGTTAAGAAACCGTAACTTTGAAATTGAAAATCGTTTAAAGATGGGTTCTTTCAGAGAAAAAACGTAGAAAAGCTTCATAACATTGTGGATCTAGTGTAGATATTAAAAGAAATTGAAATACAAGGGGTTAGGGTTTCGTGGAACCCAGAGAAGAAGAAGAATCTCAGAGATGGCACCGGCTTAAGCCGGAACGGTTGTAGACCATTACTCAGACGGCCAGGGAGGCCGAAAAGGTGGCACGGGACCATGTGAGATGAGTTGGACCGCTCTAGGTTCGCCTGAGAGTCCCAAAGTGTCACTGGACCGGTACAAGGGGTNTGTGGGGGGGGGGGGTAGGTCATAGGATTAATTATGGAAAGAACATATTTGGGTCGTTGATCTCATGTGATCAACGGCTCAGATTGGGTGGGGTTTGGGCCGAGTAGATTTTAAGATTGGGCTGGGTTGTTTTAGGATCTGATGGGTTGGGTAATTGGGTTTAGAGGTGGGGTTGAAATGTGGTTAATATTTAAATAAAAATAGGCTAGATGTTAAATTCCCAATAAAAATAGGTAATTAATTAATTAAAATATCTAATAATTATGAAAAGATAAAATTAAGTTTAAATAGGTAAAATTACAGTAATTAACTGATATTGAGTGTAAGAAACGCATAATTTCTGAATTAAAATAATACAAAATGTCTAATTGGGCCATAATTGCAGAATTATTGTAATTGAAATTAAATAAGACCCAATTGACTAATTCGTGAAATAATTGGATGTTAATAGATAGAAAATGATTATAAATAACATGCTGAGCTAGGAAATATTTTGAAATTATTTAGAGCAGAATTTATGAATTATTTAATTATGAAATATTTTAAAGAAATAGGAAAATAACTTAATAAAAATATGAAAAATAGGGAAACATACTCATTATTACGAAGAGTAATTTAGAAAGTTTATATGCAAATTTGCAAATAATTTGAGAAAAAATTGGGTATCAACAACTACTTGTGCATGGAAAAGGTATAAAAACAGCTTCACTCAGTTTTCTAAGCAACTGGAAATATTTATGTGCTTTGCAACACTTTGAACAACATGTTTATGTAACAATTTATAATGGTTCTCCTTAATAATTCTGGTAATTAGTATACACTGTCCCTCGCCTAGGAAAGCCTTAGGTGCTTAAATTATTTAAAAAACTGGAAATCTGCCTCTCTTGTGTGCATTCCTAATGCTTAACAGGTTTTAAAATCAATAGGCAAAATTGATTAGGTCCCCTTTATGAGTTATAAAACAAGTCTACATATCTGTTTATATTCTGGACTCACCTAGACATGTCTTAGGATTCTAAATTTAAATATTGCCCTTAATTGTGTTTGAGTCGTGCTGTCTATTTGCATTACCTGTGGAGGTAAACTTGAGCCTTTTATCTGCTTTTCTGTGTTCCCATTAATTGCAGTCCTCTATGTTTTTGTCTGTCGCCTTAGCATTTTCCCTTTAAACCTGAGGGTCTTCCTAGAATTTTCCTTATAGGTAGAGGCCCTAAACTCCTCCAGGGCCATTAGGAAGAGACGGGTAACAACACGCAATAGAGGTCGTTCACCAACACTTGCTTTAATAACCTTTACGGGGTGGGAAAGGTATATATGGATATGATGACCGGTGCGCTAATACCACGTGTAGCCCCTCTTTAAGGAGTGATTATCGGGTATTGTACTGATGTGATCCATATGACAAACAACCTAGGACTCCTCCCCCCCCCCCTCCCCCCATGTGCATGTTTAGATTATAGCTTTTTCAAAACCTTATTCAGATATGAAATTATTTTTCAACTCTAGCAACACATGTGTGCTTAGACTGCGAATCTTTCAAAAACTCTTTACTTATCTTAAACATTAATTGTCTATTTTCTACTTTCTCAAATTCACAAAGTCGTTTGGCCGGGAACCACAGTTGTGGATTCTGAGGGGGTGACTAACACCTTTCCCTTAGAATAATTTCAAGCCCTTACCCTGTCTCTGGTTATCTAATCTTGTTTTGTAAATGACCCCAAATAGGTGCTCTAATGCACCTTAACTCGTTAGGTGGCGACTCTTCGAATCCTTGCATACCCCTTTCCCAAAAGGAAATGAGTTGTCCCAATAATGTTAAAAACCTTGACCGATCCGAAAGGAGTTGGAAAAAGGGGGGCGCGACACATGCAAACTTTGACGTCATTCCGGGTTGATTTGATATGTTTCGGTATGAGGTTTGGAAGTTGAAAGATTTGAAAGTTCATAAGTTTGATTTGAGGTGTGATCATAATTTCAAAGTTATTTGATGTTATTTGAGGCCTCGAGTAGGTTTGTGTTGTGTTACAGGACTTGTAAGTATGTTCGGATGAGGTCCCGAGTGGCTTGGGAGAGTTTCAGATAGGTTTAGGTTGTATTGCACTTGTTTTTTATGATTCAACATCATTTCTTCAAGTATAAATGGTACCACATTAATCAAATTGTATCCATATTCATTTTGTATTAAACCATTAGATTTGTATCTTAATTACGGAGCCATAGCACAAAGAATCATCAAATTTGGACATCGTATGAGGAAGTTATGCCCATTTCCGTGTTGGAGAGACTGTTGGTTTCTGGTGTGGTCTCAATTGCAAACATTTCTATCATAATTGTGATGCCCAGTTTGCAATTTTGAACATTTTGTCGCAATTGCGACCTTTTCTAGCCCTGTTCTTGTTTGCAATTTTGAAGGATTCTTCGTTTTAAGTGAGTTCGCAAGATCGCAAATGCGACATCTGCAGCTTGTTTTCAGCTGTGTAATTTAAGTTTTGATTCATTTGGTGATGTTTTTGAACCCTAGGTCTGAGAGTGGGCAATTTTAAGAGAGAAATTTCATGTACAATTATTGGATTGAGCCGAGCGATGGTGATTTGGTAAAAGGAAAAGCTAAATAGAGTATTGAGTTGGCCGAATTGAGGTAACTGTCTTGTCTAACTTTCTGTGTGGTAAACTATCCCTTATGAATTAAGTTACTTGTGCTATCTTGTTATGTGAAAGTCGTGTACGCAAGGTGACGAGGGGGTACATGATCTATATGTGGTGATTGACCGGTTCAGAGTGTCTAGTCTCTTCCCATTACTTTAATTGAATTGTCATAACATGTGATATCTCGTTGTTAGTCTACTCTTACATGGTCTATTTGATGCTGTTAGCAGTTATTGTACCTCCTACTCGTTATTTGGCCCTTATATGTCTTAGTTGAAGTTATTTCCTTCCTTATTGTCTTATTACGTCTTAATTGTTGAATTTCTTTTATGGCTCCGTGCTTGTCTGCTACATGTCCTAATTGTTGTGATTGCATACTTAGTTATCGCGTGCCTTACTTGTCCTGTCATTTTTGTAAAGTTCGTTGTATTCCTTTGATTTTTACGCGGTTCTTTCGGTGTCGTGTACTCATACCCTTGATTGTAGAAGTACTTGTAAATTGAATTATTGAATTGTTGATGTTGATTTAAATTATTGTGCAGGGGATCGGGTTACACGCCGCAACAGGTGAAATAAAAGTGAATCATTATGGTGAAATACGGGTGAATTATGATATTGATATTGTATGGTGGGATCGGGTTCCGCGCCGCAACATATTTTGTTTATTATTATGATGTTGATACGGTGGGATCGGGTTGCACGCTGCAACAAGTGAAATAAGGGTGAATTGATATGGTGAAATAAGGGTGAATTATGATATTGACCATGATTATATGGTGGGATCAGGTTGCGCGCCGCAACATATATTTAATTATTACTATTGATATTCACATGGTAGAATAAGGGTGAATAGTATTGTACGGTGGGATTGGATTGCACGCCGCAACAGTTTATGTGTTTTGTATTCCCTATTGTATTGTATTGGCTTCGATTCTTTGGTACGAGACTCTGAGAATCTTTATTTACGATTTTTCACTGGTTTCCGAGGATTAAGTTGTTGTCATTGATTTATTACCTTTGTCGTCATTTCCTGAATTCTTTTCCTAATACTATTATTTTGGTGAATTGATTTTCAAGATGAATTTACTACGCTAAGTCATTACCTCATATCTTGTTGAGTTGTTAGTAATATAGCGATTTTAAATAAAATAATTGATAACATTACCTTATGTGACTTTTAAGTTAAAACTCGCCGTTTTATTCGGTACCTTACCATTTCTAATAGTTGTCATAGTTTACTTTAATTGATTTCTCAACTTAATCTCCTTATGCTATCTGATATTTTTACTTTACTTAAAAAGGAATTGTTATTATGTTTTAATTAATTAAATTCTATATTATATTCAGTAGCTTATCTGATGTTGTATTTTATTTGCAAAAGTTATTTTCTTCACCCAAATGATTTCTAAAATAAACTCAGTTTTCTTATTAATTTCCTTCTATGTTCAGAAAATGTTGTTTTACTTTACGATATATATATATAAATAAAATCTATTGATCATCCTAATTAGCATTTGTCACGGATATTATGTAGTAGCACGTGGATTTTGACGTGCAAAGTGAGATGGAAAATGTGGGCACAAGGTGCCATGTGTGTTAAAGGTTTGGAAGTTGTGATTTATGATATGATATTACGAGAGGTGGGATTGTTAAAATTGTGTATTAAAAATGATTTGATTGGTTGAGTTGATATCGTTTTCCATACTTGAGCACATTTATACTACATCTGTACCCTGACTATGTTGCTGTCTAATTACTTGGTTATTTCTCGTTGTCATTCGTGCCCCCCTTATTTTGACTACTCTTTGTAATTTGAATTCTTTCTGATATTGGCATTACCTTGATATTCCTTCCTTGTTAGATTTATGCTATATCCTGCACAGGTTTACATGTTCGGTAGGTGTCTTGACCTGGTCTCGTCACTACTCTACCGAGGTTAAGCTTGATACTCACTGGGTACCACTGTGGTGTACTCATGCTACTTCGGGTCGAGTTGGTTTTGAGATTCATGCTTGTGCAGCTAGAGACTTCAAGGTACACCTGCTAGACGTTCGCATGCTCCGACGTCACCTTCTATTGTATTTATTTCCATTGTATCCTATTAATCCGGAACAGTGATGTATTCGTTATGTATAATTACTCCTAGAAAGGCTTATGACTTGTACTACTGGTTTTAGGCTTACCTAGTTTTAGAGACTAGGTGCCATCATGACTCCTTCAGAGGGATTTTGGGTCGTGACATAATCCGATAGGTCATCTAGAGTATTAGATCTTAATTCTTTCTTTTGAAACCTCCGTTATCTCCTTTAAGCCGTCCTCGATTTGCATGCGCAATCCTGATATTTTTATCGAAAGGCTTTTAGTCAAAAATTGAAAGTTTAAAGGTTTAGTAATTTTAAAGAATTGACCAATGTTTGACTTTATTGATATCGGGTCCCTACTTTGGTTCCAGAACCGGGTATAGGTCCATTACTATATTTATGACATGTTTTCCAAATTTTGTGAGAAACGGAGTTGGTTTGAAGTGATTCAGACGCCCGATTGTTAAAGTAGAAGTTCTAAAGTTTTATTGAAAATTTCATTTGATTTGGTGTCTGATTCGTAGTTTTAGGTGTTATTATGGTGTTTTGATCGCACGAGCAAGTTCGTATGATGTATTTGGACTCGTGTTCAGGTGTGGTTTGGAGCCCCGAGAGCTCGGGTGAATTTCAGATAGGCTACGGGTGGTTTGGAACTTAGAAAATCTAGTTTTTCCTTAGATTCAGATGTCATCTGGTTTACTTCTTCACGATCACAAAGGTACTCACGCGATCGCGAAGAGTGAAATGGGCTAGGTGGGACTTTCTTCATCGCGAGCGTGTTAGTTGGGTCGCGAACGCAGAGTGTTGTGGGGTTTTACCCTCTGCCAACGTGCCCAACTTCACGCGAACGCGTAGCTTTAGGGTCATAGGGAAGGGGACAATCGTTTCTTCTACACGAACGCGAGCACTAGCTTGCACGCGAATTCCCGGGGGAACAACCTTCGCGAACGCGTGGGAGGACCCATTTGGGCTGTTGCACATCGCGAACGCGGCAGTCTCTTCACGAACGCGAAGAAGGCCTGACACCCAGTGATTAAAAACATACCAAAAACGGGATTCTTCCATTTTTTCATAAACTCTCCATTTGTGCTCGGCCTAGAGGCGATTTTGAAGGGAAAACTCAACATCAATTCATAGGTTTGTACACTTAACTAATTTTCTTCCATTTCTAACATCACCCATTAATTTCTAGCCCTAATATTTGTCCTTCCATGGTAGAAACTAGGGATTTAGGAGGAATTGGAGGTTTTTTATGAATTAGGGATTTAGACCTCAGTATGAGGTCGGATTCAGAAACTAACTACATAATCAGGTTCGGGGTGAATTGGTGAATGGATTTTGGTCCGAACCTCGGGTTTTGACCAAGCGGGCCTGGTCAATTTTTGATGTTTTGGGGAAAAGTGTGGGAATTCTAAATTTATGGATTGTAGTTTATTCATTTAGCAATATTTGATATTATTGAGTCAACTGTGGTTAGATATGAGTGATTCGGATGCGGATTCTAGGGGTAAGGCTCGGGTAGAGCTCTGAGTTGATTGAGGAGTGAGGAAAGTATTGAGTTTAACCTTGAATTTAGGGAATTAGGAACCCTTGAATTATGTGCTATGTGAATTTCATGTGTTGTGGCGTATATGCGAGGTGACAAGTGCTTATACGCCGCCGAAGTACTTGTTTTCCTTGATTTTTTCATTTTTCCTTTATTATCTCCTTCCCTGCTTTAGCTGTTATGTGCCCTAAATGCCTTCCATGCTTTAATTGCTACTTGTTAATCATTGTTTCTTCTGTTAAAAATGCTAGACCTCTTCATGCTTTCATGACTTGCTGCTTTTGCCTTAATTGACGTACGTGCACCTTTTAATTGTCATTTAGTGGAATGGTCTTGCCATGTAGTCTTTCATACGTGAATTTCCAAGTTGGTACAAAGTTTCCTTACTGTTTCAGATTTATATTCATTAGTTATGGTGGTTCTTGTGATTTGATTAATTCTACTGATATGGTGGGATCGGGTTGCACATCGCAACAGGAGAAATAAGGGTGGATTGATGCAGAGGAATAAGGTGAATTTGTACTGATACGGTAGGATCGGGTTGCACGACGCAACAGGTGAAATAAGGATGGATTGATACGGTGGAATAAGGGTGAATTGTGATACTGATATTTTTATATGGTGGGATCGGGGTACGTGCCGCATCATATATTTATTATGATTGTTGATATTTTTATAGTGGAATAAGGGAGGATCATGTTGTACGGTGGGATCGGGTTGCACGCCGAAACAACCTATGGGTTTCTATTTTCCTTGAGTTGTATTGGTTTTCAGCATTTTTACTCGAAACTCTAAGGATTTGTAATTCTGATAGTCACTGGCTTATTTCTTGAGGCTCTAGCTATTATCTTCAATTAGCTGTCCTATTTTGTTCCCTATTTCCTTTTTCTGTCTTTACTGTATACTGCGTACATGTTGTAGTGTGAGTGACCCGCCTTAGCCTCGTCACTACTTCATCGAGGTTAGACTCGGCTCTTACATAGTACATGGGATCAGTTGTACTCATACTACATTATGCACTTCTTGTGCATATTTTGGAGTCGGTCCCAGTGGCGGTTATTAGCGTGCTCAGATTGGACAACTTTGTGGATACATGAGGTACAGGTCCTCAACATCCGCTGCTCCTAGAGTCCCCTTTTCTTTTGTTTTGTTTTGTATTTTCCTTTTGACGGCTTTATGCTTCATTCAAACCCTTGTATGTATTATTCTAGTAGCTCGTGCACTTGTGAGACTGAGTCCAGAGTTGTATCAGATAATTTAGCTTTTTTAGCTTCCTCACATTACGTTGGATTATTACAGTTATTTCAGTGCTTTCTCATTATTTAATTTAAAATGTCGAAAAATAAATAAATTGTTCTAACGTTGGCTTGCCTAGTAAGTGAAATGTTAGGCGCCATCACGGTCCTGACGATAGGAATCCGGGTCTTGACAAGTTGGTATCAGAGCACTAGGATACATAGGTCTCACGAGTCACAGGCAAGATTATTAGAGTCTGGAGTATCGGTACGAAGACGTCTGTACTTATCCTCCAGAAGCTATGGAATTTAGGAACAATATTCACTTCTATTCTTCTTTGTCGTGCGATTTTATTCAATCATTGATGATTGAATTCTTCTATTCTTGTCCTCTCGCAGATGACGAGAACACGTACCGCATTCTCAGCTGGACAACAGTCGGAGCCCCCAGTATCAGCTCGTACGAGGGGCAGAGGTCGAGGCCGAGGTCACGCCAGAGGCCAAGGTCGGGGCATATGATAGGTTATAAGTACCTTTGTTTTATGTTTTGATGATCTAACAAACTTAATGTCAAGTACTAGATAAGGAACCTGATTCACTTCTGGTACACATTCCCAAGCGCATGAAAGCAACCTGACTCAAGCTGGAGATGGTTGTCAGAACTTCAAAAGTCAAAGAATCAACACAGGTAACATATGGTCTTAATTCCCCTGGTGATTGTACTAAGTCAACTCTCCACAACTGGAAAGTGACTGACTACACTACACACGCAAACAGTACAGCACAGTGCAACAGTCACTTCCATTGGGAAGGACCTTGTACCATAAAGTGCTTACATCATTCAAGTGATGTCATCAATGTTATATTAACATTAACCCAATAGCAAAATATCACTTGAACACTAGAGAATTTACTCAAGCACTCCAAGTGATTGATTATCAAGAAAAATGATTCTCCAGTGCATCAAGAACAAAGTACGATATTGCTACGGACCAGTTCCCGTATCAAGTCTTTATATGTCTTTAGTAGAGTTGTAACTTTGTAATATTTCTTCAAATGTAATTCCTACTTAGCTTGTCTAGAATAATTGATTAGGAAACTCTTGTAAATTATGAACTTCAGTGTTTGTGTCATGGATAGAGTTAGTCATGTTGTGAATTCTTTGTAATAGGAGTATTACAAAGTGGCTTATAATAGGTGTGTTCCAAGTTAGTGAGGGATTACGTAGTTAATTCCTAGGTTACATAGGTTGTAATCTAAAAGTGCTTAGTAGTGAAGTTGAAATTCTACAAGTGTAGGTTGTGGTTAATCTCGTTGAGGTAGGAATTTTCCACGTAAAAATTCTCAGTGTTATTTACATTCTACAGTGTGTGTATAATATGTGGAAACTAATAGAGAACCTTGTCTCTATATAGTTTGGTGGACCCTCGAATTCTATCAATTGGTGTCATAGCATATTCTTTCTATCAGGCTAACACCTAGAAAAGGATCCTCATGGCTGCTCCACCAAACTTTGAAGAAAGTCAGTCCACTTACAGTCCACCTAGGTTCAATGGTCAGTACTATGGGTCGTGGAAGACTAAGATGCACGACTTCATCATGGCTGAAGATTTTGAGCTATGGGATGTTATTTGTGACAGACCTTTTATTCCTACCAAGAATCTTGGAGATCCAGTTGTAGCCATTCCGAGGACAAGGAAGGAATTTAATGATGTTGATCGAAAGGCCATAGAGAAGAATTTTCGTGCAAAGAAAATTATTGTGTGTGGGATAGGTCCTGATGAATACAATAGGATATCGGCATGGCAATCAACAAAATAAATCTGGGAAGCTTTGCAGACAGCTCACGAGGGAACCACACAGGTGAAGCAATCCAAAATCGATATGCTCACCATTGAATATGAGCTCTTCAGGATGAAGGATGATGAATCCATCCAAGATATGCACACTCGGTTCACCTCCATCATCAATGAGCTACACTCTCTTGGTGAAATCATTCCTAGAAACAAGCTCGTACGAAAAATCCTTAGTGTGTTGCCCAGTTCTTGAGAAAGCAAAGTAAACCACATCACTAAGGCGAATGATTTATATACACTGACCATAGATGAGCTTGTTGGAAACTTGAAGACTTATGAAATGAAGAAGAAGAAGGACAATGAAATAATAGAGTCCAAAAGAGAAAAGAACATGGTTCTTAAGACAGATAGCAATCACTCAAGTGGTGAAGACAGTGATATGGCATACCTGACAAGAAGATTTCAGAAAATGGTTCGCAGGAATGGAGGAATTCCAAAAAGGGGCAGTTCTAGCAAGACAAAAAATTATGACCGTTGTCATAAATGTGGCAATCCAGGACACTTCATTAAGGACTACCCTCTCCTAAAGCAATATCAATTTAAGCACAACTCAAACAAAGCAGCCAAGAGGATCCCGGTTCCTGATAAACGTTTCAAGAGAAAGAATACCACTGACAATGTTGTGAAGCAAGCTCTTTTTGCATGGGGAGACTCCTCTAGAGAGTCTAAAGAATAAAATGATCATGGTGATAGTTCAATGATAGCAGTGGAAAGTGAAACAACTGAGTATGACTCAATTTTTTCTTTGATGGCTCAATCTAATGACGATGAAGATGACGACGACGATGAGATAAATTTTCTGCATGTTCAGAGAAATCTGAAATCTTACTCTTCTAATAAGCTCATGTCATTATAAAATGTATTAATTGATGCTTACCATAGTCTTATAAATGATAAATATGCTTAACTATGGAATTAGGAGATGCTGAACAATCCAGAGATGACATAGTAGTTGTTGTAGTTGATTTGAAAGAAACAATAGAGAATCTGAAAAATGAAAAGGATGCCTTAGCTGAGAAAATTGCCAACATAGAACATGAAAGAGATGATCTAATGGTTGTTTTGGTTGATTTAAATGAAACCATTAGTGTGTAAGTAAAGAAAAAGAAGCCTTAATTGAGAAAGTTGATAATATTGAGCAAGAGAGATATGACCTAGTAGTCGTGGTAGTAGACTTGAAGAAGACAATTAAGGAACATAAAATGGAGAGTAGGCCTAGAAACTTTGAAAATGGAAAGGAATTTGAAAGTGAGGCACACATTAAGCTTGAAAATGAATTAAATTTAGTGAAGATCAGTCTGTGTGTTGATCTTGAGAAAAAAATACAACTTCAAGTAGAACTAGAAAGAGTTAAGAGTTATCTTGCAAAATCTCTTAAGTGGACATGTCCTCTGATGCTATTACTACCATGTATGTTAACAATGGGGGAAACATGCAGGGAATTGGGTTTCAAAGGGAGAAGAATCCTTACAACCCTCACAGCAAGTATGTTACTGTACCCGACAATTGGTTGTGTACCCACTGTGGTAACAATGGGCACCTCAAGGAAAACTGTGAGGCCAGGGTTCAGTCTCATCAGAAAAATAAAGTCTTTGCTGAGAAAGTAACTATTGCTAGAGGACCTGGTCCTGCACGTAGAAAATGCATATTGTCTGCTTGGACTAAAAGAGCACTCATTCATCCCTTCCCTCGTTACAAGAGACCCAAACTTGTTTGGGTTCCTAAATCTAACCCTTGATTTTCTTGTGCATGGAGAAGTGAAAGGGAGAAACCAACAATGGTACATGGACAATGGTTTCTCAAAGCACATGACTGGAAATACAATTGATTTCCTTTCACTGAAAGCCCTGCAAGGAGGGAGTGTATCCTTTGGAAATGGCAAAAAGGGATACATTCTAGGAGTTGGAAGGATTGGGAAGTCATTCACTCAACCAATTGAGAACGTGTACTATGTCAATGGCCTGAAGTACAGTCTCTTGAGTGTCTTTCAAATATGTGACAAGGGAAATAAAGTGGAATTCTTATCTAAGATATGCACAGTCACAAACCTTGTGACTGGTGAGGTAGTACTTGTGGCCAAAAGATACAAAAATATTTATGTTGTTGATTTTGAGTCTCTGCAAAGTGGTGATCTAAGCTGTTTGAGAGTTGTTGATGACAACGCTGAACTATGGCACAGAAGGCTGGGGCATGCAAGCTTCTCTCTACTAAATAAACTAGCCCATAAGGACCTGGTTCATGGTCTGCCCAAGTCGAGCTTCAAGGAACACAGAGTGTGCGATGACGGTACAAAAGGAAAGCATGTCAGATATTCATTCAAGCCTAAAAAGGAAGTCAACACCTCAAAGCCACTTGATCTTCTTCCTATGGAACTATGTGGACCAATGAGGGTGCCGATCAGAGGAGGAAAAAGATACATCTTTGTGATAGTGGATGATTACTCCAGGTTTACTTGGACTCTGTTCCTCAGAACCAAGGAAGAAACCTTTCAAGTATTTGTGGCCTTTGTCAAGAAGATTCAAGTGAAGATGGGAACAAAAGTGGCTTGCATCAAATCAGATCATGGGACAGAGTTTGATAATGCAAGATTCGATGAATTCTGTATTGAAAATGGCATCACTCACAATTTCTCAGCTCCAAGAACACCACAGCAAAATGGAGTTGTGGAAAGGAAGAACATGACTCTTGAAGATATGGCGTGGACAATGTTAATTGATAGTGGGATTGCAAAGAATTTCTGGGCAGAATCTGTCAATACTGCTTGCTATTTGGTGAACAGGTTCATGATCAGGTCCCTTCTAAACAAAACACCTTATGAGCTGCTGAATGGAAGGAGCCCAAGCTGACTCATTTGAGGACATTTGGATGTAAATATTATGTCCTCAACAATGGAAAGGATCAGATTGGAAAATTTGACGCCAGAAGTGATGAAGGAATCTTCCTTGGTTACTCGTCTCAAAGTAAAGCTTACAAGGTATGCAACAAAAGAACCCAGTGTGTTGAGGAGAGTGTAAATGTGATATTTGATGAGTCTCACCTCTCTTTTGAAAAGGACAAGAATGATGATCAAGATGGAGAACCCTTATTGGTTCTAGGTAAAGTTATCGACATGGCAAATGGGAAAGCTGACATGACTATGATGAGTCATGTCAAAGATGACACAACTACTTCTCCATCCATTGGAGAAGAACCTAGTTCCACGATCACAACAACTGAAGCTGAAAATAGAGTAGTTGATGCAGTTCAAGGTACTCCATTTGCTGAAGAAAGAAGCGTCCAAGAAACTCAGTCAAGCATACCTAGTTCCTCTACCAATGAGATTCAAATACCAAACTAGAAGCAAAAAATCTCACATCCTCTTGACAAAATAATCACCCCACTTGATTCAAGAGTTCGAACCAGATCAAAAGCCAGAAACTCACTTGCCTTTTCAGGCTTTCTTTCCCAATTGAACCCAAAAACATCAAAGAAGCACTGAAAGATGTAGACTGGATCACAACAATGAAAGAGGAGCT
The DNA here is from genome assembly GCA_005239495.1 of Nicotiana undulata. Classification (NCBI taxonomy): domain Eukaryota; kingdom Viridiplantae; phylum Streptophyta; class Magnoliopsida; order Solanales; family Solanaceae; genus Nicotiana; species Nicotiana undulata. The sequence continues at coordinate 32,459 of ML286901.1, read as the reverse complement.
GCATCAATTTGAGAGAAACAAGGTATGGCACCTTGCTCCTAGACCTACAGATCGTACCATAATAGGGACCATGTGGGTATTCAGGAACAAATTTGATGATTTTGGAAATACTACAAGAAACAAGGCAATGCTTGTAGTTCAACACTACAATCAGGAAGAAGGGATTGATTATGATGAGACATTTGCTCCAGTTGCTCGAATGAAGGCTATCTGAATTCTTATTGCCTTCGCATCCTATATGGAATTCACACTATTCCAAATGGATGTCAAAAGTGTATTCTTGAATGGTTTCCTTAAAGAGAAGTTTATGTCAAGCAGCCTCCTGGATTTGAGTGCCACGAGCATCCTGAGCATGTATTCAAGCTAGACAAGACATTGTATGGGTTAAACCAGGCTCCCCGAGCTTAGTATGAAAGATTATCAAAGTTTCTTTTAGAAAATGGTTTTACAAGAGGAAAAGTTGACAACACTCTTTTTTCGAAGAAACGAGGGAGGAACCTACTCATCGTTTAAATGTATGTTGATGACATCATTTTTGGAGCCACAACTGACTCTCTTTGTGAAGTGTTTGCAAAACTCATGGGGAGTGAATTTGAGATGAGTATGATGGGATAATTGAATTTCTTCTTGGGACTTCAAGTGAAGCAATCTACAAAAGGAACATTGATAAGCCAGTAAAACTACATCAAGGAGCTGCTGAAAAGATTTGACATGGAAACATCAAAAGTTATAGACACTCTCATGCCACAACTACGCGTCTTGACATGGATGAACGTGATTCTCCTGTAAATCAAACCATGTATAGAGGCATTGGATCACTCATGTATCTCACTGCAAGCATACCAGATATTGTTTTCAGCGTGGGTCTTTGTGCAAGGTTCCATTCAAATACAAAGGAATCTCATATGAAGGCTGCTAAAAGAATTTTGAGATATCTTAAAGGAACACAGGACTTTGTCCTCTACTATCCTTCAGGTGATAATTTTGATCTTATTGGGTATGTTGATGTTGATTATCCAATTTATCTGGGGGACAGGAAAATCACATCTGGAATGGCACATTTTATGGGTTCCTTCCTTATCTCATAGGGTACAAGGAAGAAAAACCTAGTGGCAGTTTCAACAACTGAAGAAGAATATATAGCAACCGCTTCTTGCTGTGCTCAACTGTTGTGGATCAAACAGCAACTTGAAGACTTGGGGGTGTACACTGATTGTGTACCTCTCTTGTGTAACAATACAAGTGCACTCAACATGGCAAAAAAATCCAGTCCAATACAAGAGGATCAAGCACATTGATGTACGCCATCATTTTCTCAGGGACAACATTGAAAAGGGGCTTATTTGTATGAAGTATTGCAGCACTGAAGATCAAATTGCAGACATCTTCATCAAAGCCCTGAGTAGATAACATTTTGAGAGAAATCGCCTAGCACTGGGTTGATAAAACCCAACTGAGGACTGATCGGCTCCAACCCTGCACCACTATATAATGGCGAGGAGGGGTCGATGTAGCTTTTACCCGAAAGGTCGGGATCGATATCCACAGGGAGTTATAATTGGTTGGGAATTGGGTTCCTATCAGATCTAGCTATGTGTGTTGTCTTTAATTACACTTCTAACCATGAGTGGGCTGATTCTATTCTTATTGTATTGCTATTAGTGCTGAAAATAAACTAAGTACAGTATTTTTGTAAGGGTTTTCTTAATTGATAAAGGGCACTAGGGTAGCGACTTAAACCTACACGAGTATCTAATGGGATCTAGAATTTAGTAAAAACTTGTTGTATCTGGGATCGTGATATAACCTTACACTCAATTACTCACCCTATACCTCTAGGTAGTTTGGGTGACTTTGCCCGAATTGACTTTCTCAAGCCTAATTGGGTGTTCAAACAGTGCAAGTGAAATTGGTTCAAGTCGGGTATTACAATCTCTAGGTTTAACCCTTTAATTGGGGCTATCAATCTCTTGAATTCACCCCAATTCCTTGTTAGCCTATTTTACCTAGACTTGGGCCCTCTTTCTCAAGAATAGCCCTAGTCAAAAAGGCATGAATCAGTGTTTGCAACCACCAATTCAACAGATAAAGCATGAAACAAGCTAAATATCACTAACCCATAAACAAATAAGCCCTAAAATTGAAGACCCGTTAGATACCCAGACTAGGGTTGGGTCACAACCCTAGCTAATGGGTCTAGCTACTCATAATCAAAGTAGAAATTAAAGATGGAGATGAAATAATAGCCATAAATGTTAATTACAAGAACAAAATCTAAAATTGTAATCTAAAGCTACTCTAAAATTACTCAAAGAGGAAAATTGTTGTTCACGAGCTCCCTAATACAAAAGATGACCTAAAAATGTGAAAAAGAACTATTTATACACAGCTGAAATTACTGGACAAAAATTCCCCTGCGGAGGTTCCGCTGTCAGCGAAATAATGGGCGCCTCAGTGAATGGACTTTCGCGGCCGCGCAATAATGAGTGCAGACTGCGTTTCTTCAAATTTGGACTTGGCCTGGGCTGGATTTCGCGGACAGCCTAAAATCTACCCCGTCCGCGTGATCTTTATCCACGGCCACAAAAAATGTTCGCTGACCGAGTTCCTTCTATTTGGCTCAGTTGCAGACTCTCTGAACATTAATTTCGCTGCCAACAGTCTTCTTACTGCCTCAACATTTAGGTGGCTTCGCGGCCGCGTAAAATGGACGATGACCTCGTTTTGTGCTTGGCCCAAGGTTGCCAGTTCTTTGATTCTCAACTTCCTCTCTCAGCGCAATTATGCTCGCGACCGCGCCAATGGTTTTGCGGCCATAATGAGTCCAATTTTATCTCTCTGAACCTTACTTTCGTGGAAGCCCTCAGTAATCTGCCTTAGTGGAAGAACTTACGATGTAGCGTAAAAGTGGCGCTGACAGCGCTCCAGCAAAGTTTAGGACTTGTGCACGTTTGGCTTCTTTATGAATTCGTTTTGGCTTCTTTGCCTCATTTTGACCAAAACCTGAAAGTAAGCACCTTGAGTTAGTTTTCGGGAATACCTTAACGCATTTTTGCCCCAAAATCTAAGCAAAAGAGAGTAAATAGTAGGTTAAAATCCCTAGTTATCAACTCCCCCAAACTTAAGCTTTTGCTTGTCCTCAAGCAAACAAGGTAATTCCCACTTCCACAAGAAAAAGAAAGTAGAATTTCAGTTGTCCAAAAGTAACTTCATTAAGCTTCAATTGGCACTAACAATTACCCTCAACACAAATGCATTATTGATAACATCATGCAATGACTTTCTAAGTTCCATAGGTCTAATGTGAAACAAAAGCTTCAAGAGTTGACTAAATTCATCAAAGAGATTCGCTCTCTCACGTAGGTGATTGTGGATCCCAGACTCTTTCTCCTCTACTCTCCATGAGCTCACCTTACCTTATCGAATGTACACTCAAAACTAGGATTGTCAAGAAGTGCGCTCATCACTCTCAAAAGAATGTCACAAGTCCGGCTCTAAGTACCATAGGCTTGCCCCTCATGTAAATCACCACTAATGTAAGCTCACTCAATTTGAAATCCTATAGGGCTTTAGCGGGATATAATGAATGCCTTTTGGATCAAGGTCGGACATAATGAACTATGATTGTATCATCTTTCCTTATGCACTCCATTTTACAATTCGGATCATGTTTTCTTGACTCATTGAGTCATTTTCTACTTCCTTGGGGGAACTAAAGAGACACATTATCGCTCTTTCTTCTATTTGACGCTCATTTTTCTCCTTTTCTCATCATTCCAAGCCTTTCAACATATTTTTCTTGAACCTTTTCAACCTTTACTTTTCTTTGGACATGCTTCTTTTTTACTTTTCATCCTTTTCTTTGCCTTTCCTTTTCATCAATTTTTTTTTTGTTATTTGAACCTTTCATCACTTTGAAATTCCTTGTTTCTCCCCCAAACTTATATTTTTTACTATTGTTAATCATGAATGCTAAGGAAAGATTGGGTGCCAAGAGAGGGTCATTATAGAACGGATGAAGGCTTGTATTGCGGTTATTGAATGAAAAGGCTTAGGCTCAAAGGGGTTGATTCAGTATATTATAATGGTAGGCTATGGAAGTATTCAAATTCAAATGGGACCAAGGAGAGATTATAATCACTTCTCAAGTCGAGCTACACTTAGAATTTCGCCTAGAAAAACATTCGGGGCAAGTTCTAGACTTGTTGGCATGACACTTGGACTTGCAATTCAAAACATCACTTCTCAAGTCGTTGGATTGTTAAGATAATAGATTCGAGGGCCCACAAAAACCCTAGCTTCGATTGAAAACTCACATATGGCCACAGACACCACTTGATGACAGTTTTAGACAACTCAAGATTCTGAGGATCACAACTAGAGCGAGTCTCGTCTACAACTTGTCTCTAACCATGAGGTCTAAGGTAAATATGTTGGTGCCAAGTGAAGCTTACTTGAGTCACTTTTATTCATGACTACCATATAAAAGAAAAATAAAAAAAATAGGATCAATCCCTTAAGAAGGTCGTCACGCCATCCATCGTAGGGAAGAGCCACCCGCTTCACACAAATTCCACCCTTGGAAAGAACTGTGGCATTAAGAAAACCAAAGGCTTATTGATCACGAAAATGTAAAAGAAGCTATAAAATTCGAAAACAAGCCACTAAAGGAAATAAGAAGCTAAACTATTAAGGAAAATTATAAAAGAAGTTATAAAGTTAAAGTACAGAAAGCAAAATGAATATGTACGATAGGAGATTGAGACGAATATACATAAAATGGGAATGAATATATACATGGAAATGTAACTTTATATACATGCCAAAGATTAAAAAATACGAAAATAAAGTACGATAAGTAAACAAAATAAAAGAAAAATAGTATCAGGGTTATTACAAACCAAATCATCCAAATTATCATCAAAATAGCCCCCCCCCCCCCCCCACCCAAAAAAAAAAAACTCCAACACCACAAAAAAAAAAAAAAAAAAG
>ML286901.1:2134-25604 GCA_005239495.1 Nicotiana undulata | reverse complement strand
AAAGGGGACACAACCTTGGTTATCCTACCCATACTAATTACAATCTAAATTAGCCTCCTTTGTTACTACTCTTCCTCTAAAATAGCAAACTATTAATCACCACCCTTTTTGTTCACTAACGGAATAGAACTTCGATTAGAGTTAAGAACCACACTAACATAGTGATATTTTCACACCTATTCCCTGTGGGATTCGACCCCAACCTTGTTGGGTTATTATATTTGACTTTGACCACTTTACATTATTTTAGAAGTGTAATTTGAGCGTATCAGCTACCTGCAACCAATTGTTGATGCCGGCCAATGTTTGGTTTACCCTCAGAGTAGTCTGAGGGTATGCTGAAAAAGAAGACATTGAGGTAGGGATGGAGGAAGAAGGTCCGGAGGGAGGATATGGCATGGCAACAGATGAATCCTCAGCAGTAGATGGCTCGGAACCTGTGGCCACCACCCCTGGCTCTTCAGACTGGCCACTGGAAGCAGTGGATTTGCTCTTGGATTTGGGGTTGTACGGACCCTGCAGGTTGTACTAGGTAAACGGCCTCTTCGGCTTCACTTTGGTGTCATAATCCCTTCCCTCTACTCACCGATCCTCGAAGTACATAGTGAGGAAGTTTGGGAAGGGATATGACCTCTCATCCTTTCTGATCGCCTTGGTGATCATCCTAGCCATAATATTCCCGACATTGATCGGGAACCCTGCCATGATAGCCCCCACAATAATAGCTCGGGATATTGGCATGTCACTGTCATGAGTAGTGGGTCGATCCTGCTGCATACAAAAGTGGCCCATCCCTTCGCCTCGAAGCTCAGAATGTTCCTGTAGATAGGGACCCCGGGTGTCAGCCAAGCTGGGTTGGTCCCAGGAATAGAAATCACTGAAGCAAGCCAAGGGCGGGCTAACTCGTCCAGCTCCACCTTATTCAGATATAGGGACTCATCTTCATCATTGAACCCAACATAGTCATTGAGAGCTTTACCATCAAACAGAATCTTCTTGTTGCGAACTTTGGTCAAGTATGTGCCCTTTTTTATATGGGCGATATTAGCATAGAACTCCTTGACCAAAAACTCATTGGCCTCTGGCAGGTTGCTGGTGAAGAACTTCCACCCACTCTCTCGTTGAAGTCCGTCTTGACATTTGGGTTGTGGGGTAGAAGATCTCGCTCAATGAATACCCTCTCCAATGTAAGTGACCTCTAAGACCACCACTCCCTAAACTTGTGGTATGCTTTCTCACTCACGAACCGGTCTTGCCATACCACCGAGTTCCGTGATCTCACCAATCCCCCTATTTGTGTGTCACCACACCTCCCGTCATTCGGGGAATCATCATCACTATCAATCTATACTGGGGCAAGTGTGGTGGCTGGAGCTGCTGCACTAGGGCCGGAGGTGGTGGAGTGTCACTCAGTCCCTAACTATCCGAAGAGTCAGACAATGAAGGTGATTCATTTCTGAGGCATTGGGGTTGGGATTGTGCCTCCTCTTGAGTCGAGCCAGCTTCCCCCTCTGAAAGTTTACGAGATGGGACATACTCACTAGTCTCCGAAGTGTTAGGAGTGGGCCTACGGAGGTTTGTTTCTTCCCAATAAGGACTTTAGGAGCTAAGGGTGCAGCTTGTTGTTTGCCTCTCCCCCGGCCCCGGGAAGACTCTCCCCTCCATGGTTGTTTATCTTTTCCACCTCTAGATCGAATTATTGTTTGCATACATAATCAGTGAAAGCTTATTAGCATTGGTATTCAAGAAAGTAACAGATGAAACAGATAAATGATCACTGCATCTTATAACACATTGGACTGCTGCCAGCGGAAAAAAGGACCGGGGCCGCGGACAGGCCACCGCTGGCAGCGGAAAAATGGACGTGTCCGCGAGAGACTGGGATTCAGACTACCCAGTCTCTGAACATTACTCACCGCTGAGAGCGGAATATTGGGAGCGGCCGCGAAGGCTTCACCCCTGTCCACGTAAAACGGATGTGGTCATGTACCCAACTTAACACTTCTCGGAATATGAATTCCGCTGTCTGCAAAAAATCATGCGCGGCCGCATAAAGCGAGCCGCTGACAGCAGAAAAATTTTTGCGGCCGCGTAAAGCATGCCAAGTCAAACCCAGCAAAATCATATCCCCGTTGATGACGAAATTTAGGCCGCGGCTCCGGAATTTAAAATAAACGGGTACTGAAGAACATTCATGAACTAGGGTTTACACTTAGTGGAGAATTTAAGCAATTAAGAAGCAAAGTGAAACACCCCAACCCCCATTAGGCATCAAAAAACCATAACCCATTCATTTTTTATCAATAATTAAGCATGCTTATGATTCTAGGTCTATAGTAACCCTAACTAGAAAGAAAAAGTAAAACTCACTAAAACGAAAGAGGAAGAACCAAAATTAAAACTAATAAATTGATCATACCGGGAGTTAGATTTGTTGTAGGAATTAACCTTACTAAATGAGATGAAGTTTAGATGCAACATGAGTTATAATGAACAGTGCAAAGGAGGCTATAAAGTGCTAGGGTGTGAACAGTGCAAAGGGGGCCCTCCTATTTATACTAAAACCCTAGGCCCCACACCGACCTACCTGGCGCGGCCGCGAAATTCCATTGCGGCCCGTGCTTTGGCTGCTTTGAAGAGCTAAAGCTGCAATGACATCGCTGGGAGCGGAAAAACTGGTGCGGTCGCAGAACACGGTCCGCTGACCGCGAAGAATGGACCGCGGACACGGACCAAACTTCAAAGAGATTGCATTTTTTATTTTTGCAAGTCCACATCCCTTGCACTATATCTCCCCCGCAAAAAAGCTTCTGCTGACCGCGAAATTTTGAGCGCGGTCAGCGGTCCAGATCATACTTAGCCAAATCTTTCTCCAGTATTTGTCCTGCACTGCATCAACAATTCCTACACAAATCTCACAACCAGTTAGTTCAAAAGAGCCTAATCTAAGAAGATAAATGGAAAAGAAAGAAAAATCACTTGGGTTGCCTCCCAAGAAGCGCCTGATTTAACGTCGCGGCACGACGCATGTTACTATCCTCAATGAAACTTTATCAAGGCCACCACGTTTTTGTCATAAAACATTCCCAAGTAATGCTTCACACAATGCCCATTTACCCAGAAGATTTCACCATTTTTGTTCTTCAATTCAAGAGCACCAAAATTTGCTACATGCACTACCTCAAAGGGACTCCATTTGGACTTTAGCTTTCCCGTAAATAGACGTAACCAGGAGTTGAAGAGAAGGACCAAATCACCCTCTTTGAATTCCTTATTTCGGGCATATTTATCATGTAAGTATTTCATCTTCTCCTTGTACAATGATGAGCTTTATAGGAATGAAATCGGAATTCATGTCGCTCATTGAGTTGTTCCATCCGAAGATTTGCTGCAACTTCCCCCTCAAGATTTAACCTCATCAAGGCCCACAATGCTTTATGTTCTAGCTCAACCGGCAAGTGACATGATTTTCCAAACACCAACCGAAAAGAAGACATACCAATCGGAGTCTTAAATGAAGTCCTATAAGCCCACAGTCAAGCATTCAGATAGCTCCCTATGAGGAATTATACGAGAGGGATGCCTTAGATGAGGTTAAGATTATTCAAGATCGACTTCACACATCTTAGTCCATGCATAAGAGTTATGTCGACCGTCGAGTTCGTGATGTTGCATTCATGGTTAGAGAGAGAGTATTGCTTCAGGTTTCATCCATGAAGGGTGAGATGAGGTTCGGAAAGAAGGGCATGTTGAGCCCTAGGTACACCGGACCTTTTGAGATTCTGGAGAGAGTGGGTGAGGTAGATGACAAACTCGCCTTGCCACCTAGTTTATCAGCAGTCCATCTGGTGTTCCATGTGTCCTTGCTCTAGAAGTATCATTGTGATCCGTCCGATGTGTTAGATTTCAGCTCGGTCCAATTGGACAAGGATTTGACTTACAATGAGGAGTCGGTGGCTATTCTATCCCAGCAGGTTCGACAGTTGAGGTCTAAAGGTTATCCTTTAGGTCGAGTGCAGTGGAGAGGTCAACCGGTCGAGGCAGCTACTTGGGAGTCTGATTCAGATATGCGTAGTAGATATCCACACCTTTTCATCAGCCCATGTACTTTTCTATGTCTGTTCAAGGACGAACGGTTATTTTTTAGGTGGACAATGTGATGACTCGATAAGTCATCTAGAGTTTAGACCGTAATTCTGTGTTTCGAAGCCTTCGTTAGCTCCTTTAAGCCTTCTCGATTTGCGTGCACAGTTTGCGTGTTATTTTGGAAGGCTTTTATGTTAAAAATTGATAAAGTAAGAAATTTTGCCTTTTAAATCTATTTGAGTTGACTTTGGTCAACGTTTTGAGCAAACAGACTCGGATCCGTGTTCTGACGGTCTTGGTGGGTCCGTATCGTGATTTGGGACTTGGGTGTATGCCCGGAATCGAACTCATAGATCCCTAGCTCGATTTATTGCTTTTTGTCAAAATTTGAAAGTTTAAAGGTTTAAAGATTTTAAAGAATTGATCAATGTTTGACTTTATTGATATCGGGTCTGTATTTTGGTTTCGGAACCCGGTATAGGTCCATTACTATATTTATGACTTATTGTCAAATTTGGTGAGAAACGGAGTTGGTTTGACGTGATTCAGACGTCCGGTTGTTAAAGTAGAAGTTCTAAAGTTTTATTGAAAAGTACATTTGATTTGGTGTCCTATTCGAAGTTCTAGGTGTTATTTTGGTGTTTTGACCGTGCGAGCAAGTTCGTATGATGTATTTGGACTCGTTTTCTTGTTTCGTTTAGAGCCCTAAGGGCTCAGGCAAATTTCGGATAGGCTACAGATAGTTTGGAACTTAGAAAATCTATTTTTTCCTTAGCTTCAGTTGTCATCTGGTTTCCTTCTTCGCGATCGCGGAGGTACTCACGCGATCGCGAAGAGTGAGCTGGGCTGGGTGGAACTTTCTTCATCACGAACGCGTTAGTTGGGTCGCGAACGCGTAGCTTTAGGGACCTGGGGGAGGGGACGGTCGTTTCTTCTACGTGAACGCGAGCATTGGCTCGCGAATGCTAAGGCCAGGGGGAATAGCCTTCGCAAACGCGTGGGACGACTCGCGAACGCGAAGGCCACTCGGGTTGTTGCACATCTCCAACACGGCAGGTTTGTACACTTTAACTCATTTTCTTCCATTTCTAACATAAACCATTAATTTCTAGCCCTAATCTTTTTTCTTCCATGGTTGAAACTAGGGATTTAGGAGGAATTGGAGGGATTTTGAAAATTAGGAATATAGACCTCAATTTGAGGTCGAAATCCAAAACTAATTACATAATCGGGCTCGGATGTGAATGGGTGAATGGATTTTGATCTGAACCTCGGGTTTTGACCAAGCGGGCCCGAGGTTGATTTTTGACTTTTTGGGAAAAGTGTGGGAATTCTAAATTTATGTATTGTAATTTGATTCTTTAGCAATACTTAATATTATTGGGTCAATTGTGGTTAGATACGAGTGAGTTGGAGGTGGATTCTAGGGAAAAGGACCCAGTAGAGCTCTAAGTTGACTGCAGAGTGAGATAAGTGTTGAGTTTAACCTTGACGTTGACTTGAGAATTAGGAACCCTTGAACTATGTGTTATGTGAATTTCATGTGTTGCGGCGTATATGCGAGGTGACGAGTGCTTATACGCCGTTGAAGTACTTGTTTTACCTTATTTTACCTTTTTCCTTAATTATCTCCTTCCCTGCTTTAGTTGTTATGTGCCCTAAATGCCTTCCATACTTTAATTGCTACTTATTAATCATTGTTTCTCCTATTAAAAATGTTAGACCTCTTCATGCTTTCATGACTTGCTGCTATTTGCCTTAATTGACGTACTTGCACCTTCTAATTGTCATTTACTTGACTGGTCTTGCCATGTAGTATTTCATACGTGAATTTCCAAGTTGGTACAAGGTTTCCTTACTGTTTCAGCTTTATATTCATCAGTTATGGTGGTTCTTGTGATTTGAAATATGAAACCAATTGTACTGATATGGTTGGATCGGGTTGCCCGCAACAACAGGTGAAACAAGGGTTGATTGATGCGGAGGAATAAGGGTGAATTTGTATTGATACGGTGGGATTGGGTTGAACACCACAACAGGTGAAATAAGGGTGGATTGATACGGTGGAATAAGGGTGAATTGTGATACTCATATTATTATATGATGGAATCGGGTTACACGTCGCAACATATATTTATTATGATTGTTGATATTGTTACGGTGGAATAAAGGAGGATCATGTTGTACGGTGGGATCGGGTTGCACGCCGCAACAACCTGTGTATTTCTATTTTTTTTCTATTTTCCTTGAGTTGTATTGATTTTCGGTATTTACACTCGAATTCTAAGGATTGGTAATTCTAATAGTCAGTGGCTTATTTCTTGAGGTTGTAGCTATTATCTTCAATTTAGTGTCCTATTTTGTTCTGTATTTCCTTGTTGTCATTATTATATATTGCCTTAGCCTCGTCACTACTTCATCGAGGTTAGGCTCGGCACTTACAGAGTACATGGAGTCGGTTGTACTCATACTACACACTGCACTTCTTGTGCAGATTTTAGAGTCGGTCCCAGCGGAGATTATTAGTGTGCTCGGATTGGACAACTTTGTGGAGACTTGAGGTACAACTGCTCAGCGTCTGCAACTCCTAGAGTCCCCTTTTCTTTATTTAGCTGTGTATTTTTCTTCAGACGGCTTTATGTTTCATTCAAACCCTTGTATGTATTATTCTAGTAAGTCGTGCACTTATGGCATCGGGTTCGGGGTTATATCAGATATGTTAGCTGTTTTAGCTTCCGCACATTACTTTGAATTATTACAGTTATTTCAGTCCTTTATCATTATTTAATTTAAACTGTTGAAAAATGAATAAATTGGTCTAATGTCGGCTTGCCTAGTTAGGTGCCATCACGGTCCCGACGGTGAAAATTTCGGATCGGGACACTAGTGAACTATATAATATGTGATTTATATTAATTTGTTACGCAATTTATAAATATATCTCATTCTCCATAAATTTTAGGTAAACAAGTCAATATTTAGGTAACCTCAAAGACAACTTAGCTATCGAACTGTGAATCATGATATTTTGTCGGTGCAAAAAACAAAACCAAGTTAGAAATTACTTAAAAATAGAACATTGAAGATATCCTAGGAGTGTCAAATGGGCTGGTTGGGATGATTTGGGATAATTTGGGCAGGTCAAAATGGATTGAATCAATAAATGGGCAATGATCCGGCCAAAAGTTATTTGGGTTGAGATGAGCTAAATTTTGGTCATAGCCCAACCTGTCCAATTCTTACCAAGCTTTAATTAATGTGTATCATTTTCTTATGAATTGTTTGATTATCAAATAAGACTTTTTTTTCTTTTGTTATAGTCATATATGACATATCAAACAAAAAAGAGTTCTTTTATGGAAAATTACCAGTTATGTGCACCCAAGTAAATTAGTATAAAAATTGACCAATTCATAAAATATTACCAATATTAGCCAATTAGCTATTTGCCGCCAAAAAAGGGGTTAATTTTTTTCTTTCTTTTGAGTGGGTGTTGTTGGAATTGATTGGATACGTCTTAAGGAGTTTGAATCTTAATTTTGGGATGATTTGGTGGAGTTTTGAGGTTATTTAAATTGAAAATTCAAAGTAGAAGATGCACATGAAAAAATATGATATGTGTATCAAATATATATCGTATGTATATCCATGTATACCTGTGTGTGAGTTATATGCGTAATACATGTGTCGCATAAGAATTTTTCTAACTTGATTTTCACTATGAATTTTGATACCAAATCTCAATCTTGCTCGTATTTTGTATATTGTCTCATCTATATTCAACGAATTCCAATCATACCCATTGAAAAATATCCTTTTTTGCCTAATATTTTTTAATATTGTATATCACTGGTAATAAATTTTAACTCTAAATTGGTCTGATTCACCTTCAAACTTTCTCAAAGTTTGTATGCCTCGTATATGTGTTTTCAACGACTCACAATAATACTCATTGAAAAAAACCTTTTTTGCTTATGTTTTTTTATTGTTGTATATCACTAGTTATTTTTTGTAGCTTGACTAAAATGGCTAGTTGTTAGTAAATAGTGTCTTCTTTTGGTACATTTCCGTAAGATTCCTTTATTTTTAAGATATTTTAGTGAAATTACTCATGGATCAATTTGACTAAAAATCAGCCCAACTTTAAATGATCTGAGATGGGCTAGGTCAAGATGAACTAAGTTCAACAAAGGGGCAGGTCATGACCAACCCAACCTTGGGCGGGTTAAATGGGTTTGGACTAAAATGGCCACCCCCGAAAACATCCTTGTTATACAGATGAACATAAAAGTTACTACCTTTCTCTGTTTTATCTTGAGAAGGATACACTTAATATAAAGGAACAAAATTTACACCATCATACTAAAGCACCTTTACAAAATAGCATCTTAAGAAAGTACCTTTGGAAACAGTTGCATTAGCCACAAACCAGGAAACTTATACATAAATTACAATAAAGAAAACATATACAGATGTGTTCCGAATGATGTTCAAGATCAAGAACCGGCAGGATCAACATTTAAACACAAACGGAAAATGCATAGCTGCTTATTAGCCTATAAAAACAACCACGCCAATCACAAACACGCTGGAATCAGCTATATGAATTCTCATTGTACAGGTTGCTCCATTTCATTAAGCCCGTCCCAGTCCAATATTATGAAAATGCTTCTAGGCCTATGGCTTACCAAAATTGCAAACAACACTTCTTGCTTAGGACACGGCTTTGTAACAAAACTGAACTCCACAAAGCTAAGGCCTCACTCAAACTGTATGATCCACTCATTTTCAATGTGACATGGCCGCTAGTAATTTGGCCCCAAAAGATCTAGTAGGAAGGTCCGATAATTGCCAGAAGTCTCCGAATAAACAGCATCATTCAGACATTTCTTGTATTTCTTTCGGTACTCTGCTTTTATATACTGCATATCAATCTCCGCTCGTGTTATTATTATTCTAATAAGAGTTGCATCATTTGTTCCCAAGCCCTTCATAGCCTTGTGCAATTGCTGAATGCAGTAAACATAGTTTACGTTATATAAAGTAGTGCTTTGAGCATATATTCTACATTTGAACATGTATAAGAGTAAGTCAATACTGGTTTTACTAAGTTAAACACAATATAACACTACAAATCCAAAAAATGAGTTCACAAAAATCAATATCATGATAGGCACTACTACCTTTGCTTTTGTGATTTTCATGAGGACTTTAGAGAATTAGAAAATACCTTTGCAAAGTATCTTGCTGGATTCTTAGCACATCGCAAGATAGTCAAGAGTGCAAATCTAAAGAGCCCTGAGGTTTCACTTTTTACAGCCTGCAATATCAGGTATACATCCATTAGTTAACTAGTTATCATCAGTGTTTTAAAAGGCGTTTTCGGGGCGAGGCGCACCAAAAACGCCCTGGGGCGATGGTGTGGGGCAAAAGTCTCAAGAGGCGTACGCCCTACAATTCGAGGCGTACGCCCGGGCGTTCGAGGCGCATTTTTTTAGATTTTTTTCAAATTAAAACAAATTTTGTTGAATAAGTCCTTCATATAATACCCAAATTCTCAAAATTCAGCTTGGTAATTACTCAAAAGTTTTAAAAATGAACTAAAATGTATCAAATTTAAAAGTCAAGTCCTTTTTAATTGATTGAAACCCCAATTCATGGTCTTTCCCAATTCTTTTTATCTTGTCCGCTAGTCTGCTAATATCTCTCAAAAGTAACGAATATTCAATTTTTTTAACAAATACAAAGAGAACTCCATTCTCCTCAAAAGGACAAGTTCAAAGTTCAAATTGAAGGTTAGTCATCCTTTTTGTTACTTCGTGTAGAAAACTTTATTCTTTTCAACTCAAGTTACTTGAGCTTCTAAGTTGCGTATAATAAATTGGTTTGACTAGTTTTTGTTGGGATGAAGCGCGCGCGCGCGCACACACATATGTATGTATATATATATATATATATATATATATATATATATATATATATATATATATATATATATATATATATATATATATATTATCCCACATATTTATAGTTTTCTTCATTTTTTATGAAATTTTACCTGTTTATCAAAATTACTGTAATTGTATTATTTTATAAAATATTAAAAATTAAATACATATGGGGGCTTACGCCCCGTGCCTCAGGGCTTACGCCTCACTGAGGCATATGTAAAACGTCTCGCCTTATGCTCATGCCTTTTGAAACACTAGTTATCATAAAGGTTAATTAAGCTGATAAGAGATTTACCTTTTTCAATTTGTTCTTATACTTGCTTTGATAAGCATAACAAACAGCAGCCAAATGTGCACTGCTGCTTTCACAAAAGATGCGTATAAAAGTCTTCTCATCAGTTCCCCATCTCTTCTCCCCAGCTTTATAAAGAGCTTTAGCATCACGTTCCGCCAGAACACTGTCAACTTCTGGTCCTTCGTAACGTATTGTACGTACATAGGATAGAAGCAACTATAAATATAAAGAAAAGATACCAATATATCAATTTCTTCTTTTGAGAAATCTCAGCATTATGGATTGATGACTTAGTTTAAATTCTAGACAACAAAAGGAGTTAGATACACAACCACTACGTCTAAATCCCAAATTACCTGTTGCGCTCTATTTAGATTTTAAGCCCACTGGTCCAGTGTTGTCAAAGGCACACTTAAGCCCTGAAGCGAGGCACAAAATATGCTGAGCGCTTCCCCTCGCTTAGCGGGCACTTCAGTGTCAAACCATAATCTTCCTTGCCAGTAAGTGTAATCATGAACAATTGATATTTTACTTTATCTTTATTTTTCTTTTACAATTTCTTTGCCAATTATTTTATATTCATGATCATTAAAGCCCACACTTTATTTGGCTTTGCGATTAAAGCCCCAACGAACCTTAGAGCTTTTTTGCGCTTTTCGCCTTTGATAAGTGATAACACTGCACTGGTCCAATATTCAATTATCTGTCTCACAATATAGATCAGGATTTCCTAAGGTTGGAGATTCGTCAAATCATATACCTGCACCGACATATAAATCTCTAACCAGACTAAAAGGGCTCTTGGCAACACCTAATCTAATGTAAGTGTACCAACAACGACTACCATCATAGTAGCAAAGGCACATGAAAATCTATTAGGGCATTCTCCAGTGTTACCATAAGCAACTGATTACATTCACATCTTCAAAAGATATCAGGTATGAACCTCCCAGCCTTAATATCAGCTAATAAGATCACACAGGCATCTTGAATATGTTAGAGCAATAAGAGGTGAAGGAAAGAACATAACTGGAGAAGCTGACTCTTTCTATATTCTTCTCTAACGCATAACGGATACTACATGAAAGGAAGTTCAGCATCCCACAGATGGACCTCAGTTCCTAATTGACAGCACTAGTGACTTCAGGTGCCCCAGAACTAAAGGCCGCAGAGGCGGAGCTACATGGTCCAAAGGGGTTCAATTGAATCTCTTTCTCAAAACATTATACTGTGTGAATGGGGTAAAAAGAAATTTTGCTCTACGTATATTAAATTGTTAGATCACATTTACATAAGTAAAGCTTCTAGTGCAAGAAGGTGGCTCAAAAATGCTTTAGGTTGCTGGTTTGAAACTCAGGTTTGTCATTCTTGCATTTTTATATCCTATAAAAATACAGGATTCACCATTACTGATGGGCATCAAAAAAAACTTTTATTGCTCATACAAAATCATATACATGCTTCAGAATTCAACAGCTTGTAATTGTAGAATAGCAAATTTAAATTCCTCATTAATTTTTTCTTTTATTCATCAACTCCAAAGTTGTTACCAAAAAAAGTTGTCTACTTTTAGATGCCCCAAAATCTTTCTCTCTTTCATGTATTCGTCATTGTTTAACAAGGAATAAAGAAGAACTTAGAGCGACAATTATCTTGTGCATCTGCAAATGCAAAGGAAAATCCAGTATACCTTTTTGTGATCATCAGATGCCCGTGACTCAATATCCTTCTCAAGGTAGACACCATACATGGTATAATAGATTTGTTTGAAGTATTGTATCTGGGAAGGAGTCCGAGAGCATATTACTTCAGTAGCAGCTCTGAGATCAACAACAACGCCACTCAAAGCCTGTCTGACAGTAGTGGCATCCCTTCCTGCTGGATCATGCATCCATAGCAGGAATGCTCTCTGAAATCATTATTCCAAATGATACAGTAAATAAAACACAAGACAACTTGACAGAGAAATGTTAGTGTAAAGAATTTTTACACTATCACTGTATTTTAACATGTTGTGGCAGGAAATACTCAGTATTTTCCAGGTTAATAATCCCACTATTATGAAGGATTACCTGTAGTTACCTTTTAAGTGACGTGTAAGTGTAATTTTTTTAATACTATCAGTGTATAAAAGTTAAACTCTAAGCCAATACCTTGGTGTCACCACTAAGCTCTTTGGATAAGCGATTATTAAGCTCTTCGGAATATATAACTTTGTATTCCTGTTGAATGAGAGCACGTTGAGTTGCATCACGATGAGCAAGGATGTTAATGACTGATCCAGTATCACATCCAAATCCTGGTATAAAAGAAAGCAAATAGTTCCTTAAGGTACAAATGAAAATAGCAGTACAGATCAGTTAATGAGTGAGTACATATTATAAATATACTACTAATCCACATATATTCTAATCAACTAAAACTTGGTAGGTGAATGATTTTTATCTATTATCATGGTTAGTTAGTTAAAGCAGTACAACGTAGTATAAGCAATACTATATTGGGATTCATCAAAGTCTATTAAGCATATGCCGTATACTATATTTGCCAGAGCAGATACTGATAAGTTCATTCGAAGTCCATCCATGTGATACCAGAACCTCAGTATGATTTCCTCTCACCTGAACTCAAAGAATTAGTCTGAGGTCACAGATGAAGTTCTTATCACTACGTGATCAGGTCTCCAGCATGAAATAGACACTCAAAACGAAAATTGTATAGAGCGGTGAAGTTGAGGGTAGTAGAAAATTAACAAAGAAATGAAGCTCTACCGAAAGGTGAGTGGTTTAGTTGTGTCACAGTGTAAACATTCACTGGCTAATCAATAATTTATCCTCAAGGCTCAATAAGGTTCTTTTTTTTTAATGATAAACTCGGGATTTTTTATTTTTTCTGGTGTTTAAATTGAAATATAAGTAGTTCCCACCAAGACAAGAATGATAACTGAAATGGCATCACAAGCTCGATAAAGCCAAGAATCATACGAGTTCAACTTCTACTGGTGATGGCAATTCCTTCTTGAAAAACAGAAGGATTTCCTTGGGCGTATTATGGTTTTCCACTGAGGGGGTGATTAGGGATGGCAAATGAGGCGGGGCGGGGAGGGTTTCAGCATTCGCGGGACGGGACGGGGCGGGTTACAATGTTTGCGGGGCGGGGCCTAATTTTTTAAAAATCACTATTTCTTTCTCTTTGGTGTTGCTTCTCATGTTGAGTTGCATATACCGAAGAAAAGAAAGAGGGGGTTTTACTTTTTTATTTCTCCATATTATATATGATCAAGAAAATATGAAGAGGGAAATGGGATCAGTGTTGTCAAAGGCGCGCTTAAGTCCTAAAGCGAGGCTCAAAACATGTTGAGCGCTTCGCCTCGCTTTGTGGGCGCTTTAGTATCGCATCAAGGCTCTAAGGCATACTATTCCTTGCCAATGAGTGTAATCATGAAAAGACGACATTAAACAATTGATATTTAACTTTATCGTAATTTTTTTCCAATTTCTTTGTCCATATATTTGTTATTCATGCTTATAATTATTAGTCTTGGACAACATGTACATATTTTTACTTTTTCTTCAGTTGCGCCTTTTTTCATTGAAGCCCACGCTTTATTTGCGCTTTGTGCTTAAAGCCCCAACAGACTTTAGAGCTTTTTTGTGCTTTTCGCCAAAAATAACACTGAATGGGATATTTATCCCCTGGAACATATATGAAGAATTCAAGCTGATTATTTGAGGAAAACAAGGTAACAAAATGGACAGCTGAAGAGAACAAGATGTTTGAAGATGCACTTGCTTTATTTGATAAAGATATGCGAGGCCGGTTTGCGCGGGGCGTGGCGGTTAAAAACAGTAAATTTTGTTTTGCGGGCGGGTTGGAGTCTTCACGGGTTTGCCCCGCAACCGCATCGCACCGCACCGTTTTCCATCCCTAGGGGTGATTGAAGCTGAGAAAGACAACTCACTCGTTGGAACTCAGCTAAATAGCATGGTGTAAAAGGGTACTCTTTCTAGTTGGCAGTGGAATGTGCCTGAACTCCATCCGTGATTCCAGCCTTGGAATCACTTCACTCTTTTTTCTTGCGATTAATAATGAAAAGAAGAGGTCCCTTTTGGTGGTTCAAGACAGAAATGTGAGCGGGATATTTAGCTATATGAGTTGAGCGTAAAAAAAGAAATGATCATTCATATCACTAAACCCAACTTGATTGGACTGAGGCATAGTTGTTGTGTTGTAGCCTTAGATGGGGAAATTGGCCCAAAAATTGGATGCAGCTCAAGACATTGTTGGGTAGCGGCAGCTGACTCAAGCCCCCCCACCCCACCCCAACCCCAACCGTGCGACCCTTTGTGGAGAAGGGGCAAAACATTAGCTGCTGTACGCATGCATCGGAATTCACAAATACCTGGATTCGGAGGACCTGCTGCATGCTAATGCTTGTCTGTTTGGACTCTTTGACAGCCATTGATGACATTCATCATACCCTGTCTGACAAGCCACGACAAATCTAAGCAGGACAAGCACTGCAATGCATGAGAAGTCTCTCACATTCAGGTTGTCACAGGAATAGGACATAACTTGAGCAGTACACAGATGGAGTACAAATGATGCATTCTGACTGCGGAAATCATGTCTACCGCTTCAAAATGCCAATAGGAAGCATCTTGAAGTTTAAAGATCAGCATTTGTAAGTCCACATTGATCAACATAATGTGGCCAGCTCTTCTTCTAAGAATATAGTAGCTGATAGTTTAGTTAATTCTTTGATCAAACATCCTAAAATAATATATATGGCCTCATTGTCCGAGTGAGATCTGTCACCAGAGCTAAAGGTATGGACAGTGTCTCCTACATATAACCAACTGCAACCAGCGGTTTTCTTGACCTCTTTTCCTCTCATCATTTTCATTACCCTTCCCATCTCATTCCATTTCCCCTCCGAGGCATAGATACCAGCCAGCTGCGCATATCTGGACCCATTCTCTCCTTCGATTTGCAATAGCTTATTCTCTGCAGCTTTTGCAAGTTCAGCATTTCTGTTCATTTTGCAAGCATTTAGAAATGCACCAAGTATTACAGCATCTGGTTCTACAGGCAACTTTTCCATTAAGCTGACAGCCTTATCAAGTTGATTAGCCCTTCCATACAAGTCGATCATACTTGCATAGTGGTCAGTTTCAGGTGATATTTTGTAATCTCTGGTCATGGAAAAGAAATACTTTTCTCCCATTTTTACTAATCCACGGTGCCGGCAAACTGATAGAAGGGCAAGAAAAGTGACCGCATCAGGTTGGAAACCTTGCTCTGTCATCTGACTAAAAAGCTGAATAGCTTCACTTTCATACCCATGGAGAGCATAACCAGCTATCATGCTATTGTAAAGTATAGAATCTCTATCAACAGGCAATTGAAAAACCCTCTGTGCATATGTTACATTACCACATTTTGAGTACATATCAACCAAAGAATTTGCCAACTTAGCATCCATTTCAGTGCCAGTTCTCAGTATACTGGCATGTATTTGCTTCCCATAATTAAAGGTCGCATGCACAGTGCATGCACCTAGCAGGTTAATAAAAATCAGTTCATCAAGAATAGTTTTTCCCTGTGTCATTAACTCTCTGAAAAGCTGAAAAGCATCTTCACATTGATGAGCTTTCACGTATCCAGATATTATAGCAGTCCATACAACATGATTCTTCTCAGGCAATGAGTCAAAAAGCCTTCTTGCTTCTAACATGTTACCCATTCCTGAATATCCTACAATCAATGGTGTGACGGAAAATGGGTTCTCTTTCTGAGTAGTTGTACAAACAGAATATGCATAATTCAAGAGACCACACTTGCAATAAAGATTAATAATACTACTGCTAATAAATGGATGCAAACTCATTCCTTTCTTCAAAATCCAAGCATGAATCTCCTTTCCAAGTTTCAAATTCTTCAGGCCAGAACAAGCACTAATAACACTAGAAAAACTGTGTTCATTCCATACAAACCCCCCCTCCACCATGCTCCTGAACAACTTGATGGCCTCCTCTTCATACCCATTTTGGGCGAATCCCGATATCATTGTGTTCCAAGAAACTTCATCATTCAATTCCAGCCTACACGAAAACACATCCTGGGCCATTTCCAATTCACCTTCTCTAAAACAAGCTGCCACCATCGCATTCTTGGAAACCGTGTCAATGGCTCCCATATCAGATCCATCAAAGATCCTCCAAGCATCTCTGAAACACCCGCATCTCGAGTACATAACAATCAAAGAACTCAGGGCATACCTACTTAAACTATTCCCGCTCTTCAACATATACGAATGCAGTTGCCTACCATAGGACAAAAGACTCAACTTTGTTACCAAACCAAGCATGGTAGTCAAGGCATATTCAGATACTTTGTCCTCATACTGCATTTCGACAAACAATCGAACTGCTTGATCCTGAAATCCTTCACAATTCACATAACCAGACAGCATTGTATTATACGTGACACAATCCTTAAAGGGAGCAGCACTAAGAAACGTTCTCGCTTGAGTAAAGTTTTGATCTTTAACATAAGCGTTTATAATAGCATTCCAAGTGAAAACATTTCTTTCAGGCATATCATCGAACACCTTTTGAACTTCTTGAATAAGAGAATGCTTTGAGTAAACATGAATAAGGTGATTTGCGTCTATGACTCTTGGGATTAGACCGGATTTGATGATGAAGGTTTGAAACTTGGCGCAGTCTAACAGTGATTTCATTGTGACTATACTTTAGGAGAAGGATAGCGAGACATGAGATGTAGTGGGCCTTTGGACGTAAGAATTGTAAAACCCAAAATAGGGGGAAAATTTTTTCAAGCCAAAATGGTATTTGAAATTGAGATGTTTGGATATAAATATAATTTTGGGTTATTTTTGAAGTTTGGTGAGTGATTTGAGTAAAAAAAATTAAAAATAGTATTTTATTTTCGAAAATTCCCGTAATGCATATTAAAAATTTTATGAACAAACGTTGATTTCGAAAGTAAAATTTTTTTGAAAAAAAAAAAGAATTCCTTATGTCCAAACGGGCTCGTAGTGTCAAATTATTGCTATTAGCCCGCTTTGAAGTAGGATTTAAGTAATATATATATATATATATATATATATATATATATATATATATATATATATATATACACGGATCGTAATAATTTTTGTCACTGTAATTTAATCTTTTGTAGCATGTCTCTAACCGTACTAATCAATACAATTAAATAGAGTTGCTGTAATTTAATTGTGTACATACTTTTTTATGCTGTCACTGCACAAAACTTCTAACTCTTTGAAGTATACTATTAAACTTCTATACATTATAGAGTAGTAGCGAAGCCACCGTTAATTGCTCAGAAGTATTATTTTGCCGAAAAATTATATTATATAATATATATAAAATTTATATACATATACAATGTGATGACTTATTTAATCCCATTAACTTCGTCCTATATTTGTTTTTTAATATTTTGATTTTCCATAATAATAATTTTGACTCCATCTCTATTGTACAGGTTCACATGAATCCCGTGCACCCCACGTCATCATAACTCATAAGTACAACCAAAATTGTCTAAATTCTTTCATTATCTTTATTTTTGTGTTGTTTTCTTGCTTCTTATAATTTATAAATTGCATTAATATAAGCATATACTTAAACAATGAAAACTCAAAACTTAATCACAAAATAATAAGGTGAAAAACCAAGAAATTGAATTACCCTTGAAAGCTTTGTTAAGTTGCATGGCATCGTCACGGGGCGATGTTAAAACAGGAGGTATAATCAGGGTAGCCATATATATTGACTCTTTCTCTTCCTTTCCTTCTTTCCCTTCTTTTAGATATTTTTGGACAGTAAATCAAAGAGAGAGAAAGGTAGAAGAGAGAGAGAGACCTTCAGTAGATTGGAGACATGCAACGTAAGTGATATGATGCAGAGAATTTTGCATGAATTAATTGTGCATGATTATGAATGGTACAACTACAAACGCGTCTTAATGGTGGACGCTTTTGACGGCCGCTCACTCATGAAATGTTTTTATGGCCTCTCTTCCATAATAAAAAATGTTAGAAATATTTTGAGTTCGAACCTTGAGTATGAAATTTTTGCTAATATACTCGTGAAATTTTTTGATGCAAAATTGAACCCCAAAACATATACCTAATCGGTTAGTAAAAGAAAAATATAGCAAAAGAGACATAAATATTTAATGTGGTTCGGTCGACTGGCTTACGTTCACGGCGGAGATGAGCAATCCACTATATAAAAGAGAATACAAAATATCGAGAGAACAACCTCACGAAGAGGCAAACACAAATGACACGCTAACACTTAGCCCGTAAAGTTTTTCCCCTAAACACGACTCTGAAACCCCATATGACTAAATTGTGGATACTATTGAATAAGAAGGACGAAAAATCTCAATTTATAGAAGTCCGAATATTTTCCTATAGAAAAAAAAGGACAAGCCAAATATAAAAAATTTATAATTTCTTTCTACAAGAAGGAATACTCAATTATAATAAATATGTTATCATCTCCTTCAACGCATATAAAAATCAAATATGAGATAATATTGACAAACACCATACACCTAAAAAAGAAAATGTGCCACAGGAAATGTCACTGTCCGATACTTACCCTTAAGATTAATATCTGTCCTTTGGATAGTAATTCATTTCGGTTTATATATCTTTAATATTTCGGTTATTTTGGTAAAGCTTGTTATTTTTCAAATGATATCAAAATATTATTAATAGTATATAAACATATTTTCGGGTTTCTGTCATTTTATAGCTCGAAGGTTAACCAGCTGACTCCCTTGTTTTATTATTATTAATTATTATGATGTTATGATAAAAGTATTTTAGCTTGGCAGTGCTTAAATTCAGTCTTCAAGAACTCATAACATAAGAAAATCGTAGATTGCATAAGTCCATTGGCTAATTATCTAAATTGAAATATTTTGTTTCTTTAATTTTCACGAATGATTATTAATTTTTTTTTAATAAGACAATAAATTAAAGTTACAACATTTATCTTTATCACTAATAGGGGTGTTCATAAAAACTCGAAAAACCGAACCAAACCGAACAAAAAAAGCGATACTTTTTAGGTTTGGTTTGGTTTTGGTTTTGAATTTTAAAAACCGATCAAATTTGGTTTGGTTTTGGTTTTTAATCAAAAAATAACCGAAAAAAACGAACCAAACCGACTATAAAAGTAGTTATTTAAATTCATTATTACACACACACACAGATATATATATATATATATATATATATATATATATATATATATATATATATATATATATTTTATAAAAAGTTTCTAAAATTTTATGGTACATATTAGTCATTTATATTTTTAGTCTAGTTCTTTGCTATTATAGTAATCTAATTCTTTTCCTTTACATTCTAGTTTGATTGGTAGTTTTCTTTTGCTAAGTACATGAATTTATTTCGTGTTTAAAATAATCTATTTTTAATTGAGTACTTTAGTTATTCATCACTATTTGATTCTTGGTAAATGATAGATTTTTCGAAGAGCAATTGATTTGATAGTGTTACATTGAAAATGTAGTCGCCGAAATATGCGTTTAGTAGTGTATGTCTCATATTTAAGAAAAAAAATCCGATGAATAACCGAAAAAACCGAATCAAACCGAATCGATAAAAACCCGACTTAATTGGTTTGGGTCCAATATTTAAAAAACCGACTTACTTAATTTGATTTCTTTTTAGAAAAGAACCGACCCAAACCGAACCATGAACACCTCTAATCACTAGTATGAGTAGCCCGATCTTTGCTCGGGCCCAACGTAAAGAAGGTTATATAGTTCCGTTGTACATTGTGTTTTCTTTTGATTCTAACCAAAATACTTAGTGAAGGGTTGTGTTGCTGTTAAATTAAGCTTGAGATACAAAATAGTTACTACGCACATCTCCGTGGAATAGAAGAAATGGGCTTCTTGTTGTTGTTGTCGTCGTCTCATAATTTATCCTCAATATTTTGTTCAGTAGACAAAAGAATGAATTAATATCACTGTTGTAACACTAAATTTGTTCAAAATCAGTTTAGAAGAATGTAAAAGACTATTTGATCTTCTAGATATATATAAATCTACAAGACACTCAGTATTTACATCGAGCAGTGTCTACAGTACAAAAATATATATATACTATCTTAAAATTTTGTTCAAAAGAACAATTAGGCCGATCCTCCTTCTAGGCCAGCCAAAATCGATAGATAAAGGCCATATGATAGAGATGAGTTTGGTTGCATTGTGTTACTTTTCCTGCAACCTTTTGACAAATTAACATATATAGTAAAAAAAAAAACGCCATATAAGAACAACACGATGTTAAAAAACATTAGTCCAATAATCTTAAAATGGAAAATGTTTACATACCAATAGTGAATCTCATATATTGTATTTATGCACATGTCTCCAACTGGCCTTAGCTCAGCCTTGTAACTCAAAAAAAATATCTTTAGAAGAATGATTAAATGAAGTATGTTCGTATCTATAGATGCCACCATAAGCTACTGAACATGTATATTTGCCAATTAGGGGTGTACATAGGTCGGGTTGGTTCGCATTTTCTAATTACCAAATCAAATCAATTGTATCGCATTATTAAAGTTAAATATCAAACTAAACCAATAAAAGTCGAGTTTTTTAATCTCGGTTTTTACCAAAAGATGTGATTGTAAGCAACTGAACATCTACGTTAAGGTTAAGCCAAACAACATATGTTTAGAATACATGGCGAACTATGTCTGACACTATATTGTAGTCAAATTCACGTTTTTGTATAGTGCAGAGTTTATAAATTCTAAACACATCACTCCTTTTTGTAATTTTGTTTAAACCAGTGAAGCTTATCTCCTACATCATTAACAATGTCATGCCACCAAATTCTCTAACATTTATATTAAGATTTTTTCGTTGTTATCATACAAGTTATGAGATATTCAAACTTCAGAGTTCAGAGTACAAACTGATTAGAAATCTGTTAGATAGATTTAGTATTTTCAAATGCTCCAACATATATATATTGAGATGCCAATCTAGCTAAAGAGCTTTAGCAATGTCCATCTCTAGTAATTTCGTCACACACCATGTCTTCCCCTTTTCCTGTGTGTGTTGAACCAAGTCACTTCATGGTTTTCAAGATTGACAAATGCATACCCAGTTGAATCAGGTCCATCAGGGCAAACATTATCAAACAAACCCATTGGCACAAGAAGCGTACATGCACAGGAGATAAACATGATCTGTGAATTATCTATGAACTAAGAGGTTGTCTCCTAAAGCGAAAAGGTTGCAAAGTGANACCACACAAATAACCCCCCCCCCCCCTCTTATGTTGTATTGACGTATAAAACATCAATTGGTATCAGAGCAGATTATCCTTGAAAAGGCTAACACCTTCGAAAAGATCAAAATGAGTGCACCACCTGAAAACTGGGAGGGTCAATCAACTGCAGGGTCACCACTCTTTAATGGCCAGTATTACTCTTGGTGGAAGAACAGGATGGAGGACCACTTGATTGTAGAAGACTATGAGCTTTGGGACATAGTCACTGATGGTCCTCTAGCCACCATGAAGAAGACTGCTGAAGGAGTAGATGTACCAAAAGCTAGAGCTGACTGCACTGCTGAGGATCTGAAGAAATGGGAGAAGAATGCTAAGGCCAGAAAGTGGCTAGTGTGTGGACTAGCTCCAGACGAGTATAACAGAATCCAAAGTTGCACCACTACCACNAGTATGAAAACTTTAATATGAAAGAAGGAGAGACAATCCAAGAGATGTACACGAGGTTCACAACTCTGACAAATGAACTCAAGTCTCTTTGTAGAGTCATTCTTGAAGAGGACATGGTGGAGAAGATCCTGACAAGGGTCTTGCCAATTTCCTGGAAAGCAAAATCACTACTATCCAGGAATCCAAAAATATGGCAACCCTTAGATTGGACGAGCTTATTGGAAACCTTACTGCCTATGAACTCAGAAGGCAGACAATGAAAATGGATGCTCCAAAGAAGGAAAGGAGTCTAGCACTGAGAATCACTGAGGGAGCAGATATGGAGGAAGATGAGATGGCCATGATCACTAAGGAATTCAGAAACTTCCTCATAAGGAAAAAGGGCATCTCAAGAGGTGGAAACTACAACAAAGCTAAAGCTCCAGAAAGGACAGTCCACGAGGGATGCTACAAGTGTGGAAAAACTTACCACCATATCAAGCATTGTCCTCAGTGGAAATTGGAATGGAAAAAGGAGAGATTTGAAAGAAGGAACGGGAAGAAGGAACTGGTCCAACCCAAGAAAACCACAACAAAGGCTATGGTTGCTGCTTGGGGGGAAAACTCAGATGAAAAATCATAAGATGGTGAGAATGAAGAACATGCGCTCATGGCAATTAGAGAATCTGATGAGGAATCATATGAAGAACCAGAGGTAAGTATCTCCCATCTCAAAAACAAAATAAAGTTCCTATCTAAAGAGAAACTCTCTGAGTTGCTACTGGATTTCATGGATGATTCTGAAGAAACAACCAAAGAGAAAGAACAACTCTCTAAAGAATGTGCAATGCTAAAAGCAAAATGCATGAACCTGGAAATCAGAGTAAGTGAATCTGAAAAGAAAAACACTGTCCTAATGAACCAGGTTCATCCACTTGAAACTGAGATTCTAGAGCTAAAATCTGAAAATTTAAAGTTAAAGCTAGGATCCAGTAAAAAGATTGTTGATCATTCTCATACCATGTTAGAAGAAAATATGGGAAAACTAAAAGATAAGATGTATACCAAGGATGAACAAATAAGGACTCTTAAAGAAGAACTTGGTAAAGTCAAACATGAGTTAGATCGAACTTGTAAATGGAATAAATCCTCTGATGCCTTAACATGGCTTCAAGAAAACCATAGTAGCAACCGGAGAGGACTAGGCTTTGGGAGTCAACTGTCCAAGTGGGATCCCAAAAGCAAGTATCTCACTCTCCCTGAGAATAAAATCTGCACCCATTGTGGTAAGACTGGTCATTACAAAATTGAATGTACTGCAAAAGAGCAGGCCAGTCGAAGAAATGAGAGTTTTGTTAAAAA
>ML286900.1:132262-164135 GCA_005239495.1 Nicotiana undulata | reverse complement strand
ACAATGCCCATACGCTATCACTGCCACCATACTGTGGTGAGATTCAACTAGATCCTTCATAAGATCATATGACCCAAACCATCTAACCCTCAAATCGAATAAAAATCTCGCATCCACCATTGAAATGGTCATGCCAACTTCCACAAGCGATCTAAACTTAAATTACAACATACATCATTTACTGGTAGAAGAGAACTTACTACGGATCAACATAAGGACCACACACCTCGGGATAACCCGCAGGAGATACCCCTGCCTGCTTAGCCTCAAACTGATATCTCTTTATACACTTCCGAAGATCATAGCTATTACTCAATCGCTTTACCCTCCTACATTAGAACACAACTAATGCCTGCCCTCGAGACATCACAATAAGCGGTATAAGAACATGAAGCTGATGGAAATACTAACACTAGAGTTGTGGTCAAGGAAATCTTGAGCTTCTGGAAGCTCTACTCACACTCGTTTGACCACATGGATACCTTCACTGGACACCACGTGTCCCAAGAATGCTACTGAACTGAGCCAAAAACTCACACTTGGAGAACTTCGCACAAGGCTTCTCCTCCCTATATCCTTGTAATACCATAGTCAAATGCTGAGTATGCTACCCCTGGCTACGCGAGTACGCCAGGATGTCATCCATGAACACAATAAAAAATGAGTTATAACACGGCTGCATGCACCGTCAATCAATTGCATGAACGCTGTTGGGGCATTGGTCAACCCAAAAGACATCACCCGAAACTCATAACACAACAGAAGGATCCGCTTCACTACACATCTAAACAACATGGGAGGTCCTTCACTACACTCACAGCTCGAGGCCATATTCTAACTTAAGACTAAGTCAATTAATCAATGATTCTTGTTACATCTCCTGCTAATCCATTCTTGTCACAATCATACAACCTGAACACATCTAACTATCAATCACACTCACCACGTAGTCACCTAGTCACAAGGTTCCATCAATAAGGACACCAACGGACATATAAGTCCCCCAACACATGTGCTCACACAGACGAAATCTCAGCACTCGAGCCACAGACAAAATCCAGCCTCAAGTCCTTCCGACTAGCCCATTATCAACATGCAAAAAAAAAAAATTTACATCTCATCCATGGAAGTCACAAGCCGTCAATATACAACTGATACCAAGCTCTCACATGCGCATTCGAATACATGAAAGGAATTCAAAGAGTTAAGCTTTTGGATGAATAAATGGATTCGCACGACAAGAATTCAAGAATGTGGGATGTTTCCTAAGGGTTCTGCAGCCTCTCGAAGATAAGTACAGACGTCTCCGTACCGATCCGCAAGACTCTACTAAACCTGCTCATGACCGTTGAGTCCTATGTAACCTAGAGCTCTGATACCAACTTGTCACGACCCCAAATCCTAACAGGTCGTGATGGCGCCTATCGTGGAACTAGGCTAGCCAACCATCACATAATTACACATTTTGTTTTAATATAATTTCTCATAAATTAATAATAACCAACAAACAGAGTATGAAATAATTTCTGTAAATCCTTAAGCATCAATAAAATAATTCAACAATCTAAACTAATCCCCCAGGACTAGAGTCAACCAATCACGAGCATCTAAGAAATAAACTAACTCTGCTAATGTCATAATAATGTCTATGAATACTCTACTAAGTACTATACGAAGAAGGGAAGTGGAGAAGCTGTGGACGCTAGACAGCTACCTCAAAATCCCAAACGCTGATGACAATGAGCTCGGATGACTACTACTCCGAACCGGTACCTGAATCTGCACACAGGGGTGCATGGAGTAATGATGAGTACGCCAACTCAGTAGTAATGAAAATAAATCATAGTCTGAGGAATATGAAACACACAACACAAAACACCAATCCACAAAATAGTAAAACATCAAGTCTCAAAACAATATACATAAGTTTGAAAACCAATTTCCAGAAAATCCTTTTAAACAAGTATATTTTTTCAATATGACTCAGTAAAACTCTCAATAATATCAGTTTGAAAAATGAAGTGAATCATAGTCAAAACTCAGTAAAATATCATCATAAAACTGCTCCTCGGGCCATAATCATCACTCGTAACAATTTCTCTCAGCACCTCACCATCACTCAGTATCAGCCCCGCGGGCAACCTCACTGTCACTCATGCCTCCCAATCACTCATCCCTCGGCACTCGCACTCAGTAGGTACCTGCGCTCACTGGGGGTGTGTACAGACTCCGGAGGGGCTCCTACAGCCCAAGCGCTATAAACAAGCCAAATCATGGCATCAATCACTCTCAGGAACTCGGCCTCTCCCATATCATAAAATCCTCACAATATTGGCTCTCGGCCTCACTCAGTCAGACACTCTCAGCATGCCACTCGGGCCATGAATAAAACGGGGTTCTCGACCCAAAATAGTATTTCATTTCAAGAAATAGTAATATATCAAGTAGGAGTGTCAACAATTTCATAAGAAAGACTGAGTGAAAAATCATAATATAATAAGTGACGAATATCAGTAAAAATATCCCCAAGGGGTTAAAACAGATCGGCACTAGGCCCCAAACATGGCTTATAGCCCAAGTATAACGAATCATAGTAATACTAGTAAACATATGCTTTAAAAGCAGTTTCGCAACTCAATAGTTGCCTAAAAAGGAATATTTTTCCAAATTTCTAGTTCGTGCACGCCCTACACTCGTCATCCAGTGTGTGCGTCACTCCAAATCCGTGAAAGGATGTAAAGTCCGGGATTTCATACCCTCAGGACAGGATTTAAAGAAATTACTTATCTCAAACTAGCCCGAAAAGCTACTCTGCAACCCGCTTGTCTCTCTCGAATCAACTTCCGAGTGCTCCAAATCTATAAAGATCAGATTTTTCTCATAAAATTATTCTAAGGGAATGAATTCCAATTGAAAAATACCAATTTTTGCACAAAACCCGAAATTAGCCAAAACCCGACCCCCGGGCCCGCATCTTGGAACTCGACAAATTTTATACCAAAGTTTTCTTCATCATCTCACGAGTCCGTACATATAAAGAACTAAAAAATCGGAGTTCGTTTGACTCCTCAAATCATCCCTAAAAGGCCTCATATTCTCAAGCCCTAATTCCATCTTTTCTACTAGTTTTCATAAATTAAACAATGATAATTTGGTCCTTAATCACATATAATCGAGTCTTAGGGTCCAAAATCCTTACCTCAATGAAGAACAATGGTTTTGTCTCTTCAAAATCGCCTAAAAAGCTCTCTTCCCGTTCAAAAATGGTGGAAAAGTGGGTTATGGCCGCGGATTAATTTAATATAACTGCCCAGGGTTTTATAAATTACTCAGTGCGTTCGCATGGGGGCCCACGCGATCGCACAACTCTGACCACGCTCCCCCACGCGATCGCACCACACTGCCCGCGTTCACACTGCCTTTTTCCTTCCTTGCCAGCCCACGCTCCACAACCCAATGCGATCGCACCAGCCTGCACGCGATCGCACTGGTTGAACTCCCTCTACTCCACGATCGCACCTCCTCACAGGCGATCGCACAAAACAATTCTTGCACCCCCACACACTGGCCTATGCAATCGCATAAAACGCCCCGCGCTCGCATAGAGGAAATTACACACTGCAACACACCAGCAAAAGCAACAGATTTTACAAGTTCAAAATTGCCCGTTAACTATCCGAAACCAATCCCGAGCCCCTCGGGACCCAACCAAATTTACCAACACATCATAAATGATCATTCAAACTTAGTTGCACTGTCGGAACGCCACCAAAAATAACATCAAAACACCAAAATCACATCGAATTCAAGCCTAAGAACTTTGAAAATTCTAAATTCCACCAACGATGCCGAAACTATCCAAAACACATCCGATTGACCTAAAATTTTGTAGACATATCCAAAATGACATTACGAATCTGTTCCAACTTTTGGAATTCCATTTCAATCCCGATATCCTATTTTCCACTGCCGACCAAAAATTACCAAAAACTAACTTTCACCAATTCAAGCCTAATTCTACACCGGACATCACAAAAATATTCTGAACACACTCCTAAGTCCCAAATCATCTAACGAAGCTATCCGAGCCATAAAATCCACATTCCGAGGTTGTTTACCAATAAGTCAACTCTCAGTTGACTTTTCCAACTATAAAACTATTTTTAGAGACTAAGTGTCTCAATTCTCACTACAACCATTCCGATTCTGAGCCAACCGACTCTAACACATCATAAACAGTATAACCAACCTATGACAAGGCAAAACTAGGAATAATAATAAAATTTCTACGGAACGATCGGCCGGGTTGTTACAAATTTGGAGATGTTTGGGTCTTTGAAAAATCGCCTATGGAGGTTTAGGGTTTGAGAGAATTGAAAATCAGGTGAAAATCCAGTCAAAAATCTCATTTAATAGGCTGCAGACATCTGGCACCAACAGTTTTTTCTTGACACTAAAATGGGCATAACTTCCTCATACGATGTACAAATTCGATGATTCTTTTTCCTATAGCTCCGTAATTACGATACATATATAATGGTTTAATAAAAACTAAATTTTGAGTTCATTTGCTTAGTGTGGTGTCATTTTATGCTTGAAGAAATGACGATGAAGCATCAAAATAAGCGTAACATAGCCTAAACCCATCCGAAACTCACCCAAGACCTCGGGGCTCCAAACCAAACATGCACGCAAGTCTAAAAATATCATACGGACTTGCTCGTGCGATAAAATCATAAAAGTAACATCAAAAACTATGAATTTAACCTCAAAACTCGTGATTTTCTCAAGAACACTTAAGTTTTCTAACTTTTCAACCGGTCGTCCTAATCACATCAAATAAATTCCGATTCTCATCAAACTTCACAGATAAGACTTAAATAGTATAACGAACTTGTTCCGGGCTCCGGAAACAAAATACGAGCCCGATATCATAAATTTCACATATTATTTCTTTTCTTTATTTCTTGAATTAACCAGCAGAACAATTTTCATCAAAAATTATTTTCTAAGGATAGGGACCTCGGGATTCACTTCTAGGCATACGCCCAAGTCCCATATTTTATTACGGACCTCCCGGGATCATCGGAACATAGATTTGGGCCCGTTTACTCAAAACGTTGACCAGAGTCAACTAAAATTAGATTCTAACTTCTAAAAATTACTATTTCTCATATTTTTACATAAAATCTTTCTGGATTTACTCCTGGACTGCGCATAAAAATGGAGGTAATTAAAATTTAGTCTTTTTAAGGCTAATGAGCCTGGAATGGAGTCTTAATCTATAAGATGACCCTTTGGGTCATCACAATCTCCCCCTCTTAAACAAGCGTTCGTCCTCGAACTGGTATAGAAATTTACTTGGTTTGGAGTTAACTACTCCGCCTCTTCATTTCGGACTCCCAAGTAGTTGCCTCAACGACTGATCTCTCTACTGCACCCGAACTGAAAAAAAATTCCTTTATTTTTGGGAAACAATAATGAAGAGGGAATGCTATTCACCCGTTAAAAAATATTGGATAATCGCTTAGAAATTGTCGATTGAGGCTCATTATATCCATCATTTGAAAATGTGAAAGAATGTCAAGAAGAATCCACTCCGAGGAAAATGTGAATTTTACCTGGGAAAATTCAAGAATTGAACATTCGCCAACCAGCTCCACGAGTATTTGTGATACCAAGAAAATGAGGACTTAGAGTCAACCGACATAATTAAAAGTGTAGTTCAAGTTGAGCCTAGTCCGAAGAAAATGGAGGATATTAGAATCTTTGGGAAGAATTGAATTTCGAAGGTTTGACAGTAACTGTTCATGCATTTAACGAATTGGAGACACTATCACTATGGTTTGCCGGGTGAGGTTCTCACAGGCCCTTGCAGCCTTCAGTACTTGTTCTAGAAAAAATGATCTTAATCAAAGACAGAGGGGATGGTTGGAGTTATTGAAAGATTACGACGTCACATTTTAAGCATTTCTCAACATCGAACCTGTGTGGGGATATGAAAATTGAACTATACGAGTCAAAAAGAGATTACAAGGAGGAGGAGAAACAAAAGTCACACCATGTACAACTTGAAAGGAATAATAGGGAAAATAACATTTCTCACATGAAACCGAAAAGTGCATAGTGGAGAAGTTAGAGTTCGGCCTGATCATCAACATATCATATTTCCCACTGTTCGTAGTCACAAGCTTGATCCCAATTTAGGTGACAAGTATCTATTTCGCAAGCGGCGAGACAAATGGTAAAAATTAATTCAGATCGTGCCATGTCGTTAAATGTGGCGCTTGGTGAAAGCAATTAAATATTTCTCAAATAATTAGTCGTTCTAACAATTAGAATTGTTTAGTGTAAGGATTATTTTATCATTATTTCTTTAAAATTCTATTATTATTGTTATCCTTATTATTATTATTATTAGTATAAAAATATTTTATTATAAATATTATTTTATTCTTATTTTATCTTTTTTTTAAAAGAAAACATTTTTCTTTGAAATGGAGTTCGCATTTGCGACCCTGAGCAGTTGCTGGGAGTTCGCATTTGCGAACTGGATGTCGCAAATGCGACAACTGAGGGCTTAATTGGCCTGGACGGTTTATTTTTGCAGAGAAACTGAAAACTCACTTTTGAGGCCCCAAAGAAACAGACGATTTAGTTCTCCCAACCTTCCAACTCTCAAACCTTCACTTCTAAGTGCAACAATCAGGTAAACTTGCTAAACCCTTGCATTTTCTTCTTCCTCTTCTTCTTCTTTTTCAATTATTTTCTCAAAAACCTAGGGCTTTGAATAATTTCAAGTTTTCTACAAAGTGTTAAAAATCACAGATTTCATGTTGTTATTTGCTGGGCGAGAGTGGTTGAGAGTATTAATCCAACAACGGGTTGGAAATCTGAGAAAGATTTGAGTGCCATTGATGTTTAGAAACAGGGTTAACATTTTGGGTTTAGATTTTGGAATTCCTTTGCCTTTTTGTGGTTGTATGTGATGTTTATTGCATGATTTAGTGTGTAAAGACTATTTGGGGTGTATTGGGGCTGTTTAGAAGTGATTTCATGGAAGAATTTCCAAAATCTAGGGACTGTTCTAGGGCCGGGGATGACAGGTTTGCATTTGCGAAGAGGAGTTCACATTTGCGAACTCTGACTGTTGTGGAGGACTTCGCAATTGCGATATAGGGTACCTCGCATTTGCGAAGTAGTATGTCGCAAATGCGACATCTGAGAGAGACTGCTGCCTTCGCATTTGTTAAGGAGATGTCGCAAATGCGACTTCTGCGGGGGAATTGAAAACTTCGCATTTGCGAAGGAAATGTCGCAAATGCGACATCAGAGAGCGAGCATCTTCATTTTTTGAAAATTTTGAAATTTTTTCTAAGTATGGTTTCGACTGTCCAATCACCCTTTTGATATGTAAGATTCATTTTGCAACATATTTCATAACTATACTCCATTTTCATTTCAATGATTTGTTTTGCAGGCTCATATATTAAAGGATGAGTTCCAACTCCACTGAATCCTTGCCCGGGAGTCCCATGGAACTTGAGGACAACTACGACCAACACAGATTCTTATCACGAGGGTGTCCGGAACGGTATTACAATGAGCTAATCACATAAAACTGCTCCCGGAGAGTTGAATAGAGATGGACAAAGTTGAGCAATGTCTTCCTGAGTTCTACCGGAAGCTTGTTGCTATGGGATGTATTTGTTTCTCCCCTCCGCCTTGCAGGGCAAATGAGCAGTGGGTGAGGGGGTTCTATGCCAATCTCCTTGCCATAAACATGAAAACCCCAAAGATGAGGATTCGAGGAAAGATGGTACACTTCATGGAAGAAGTTGTGAACCTCATATACCACCTCCCTGGCCACGACATGGATCCTTTCCGAGAGAAAGATGACCTTCTAGGGAATTGGTTGGCTTCCAAGCTATGCCCAGGTGTGAATGTCCCTTGGGAATCAGATAAGAAATCAATCACCTCCCAAGAGTTCAGCGCTGAAGCCAAGATACGGCTAGCTATTGTGTGCAGCCGTGTCTTTCCAGCATCCAACATTTGGAATGTGCCTATACTGAGAGTACTGATAGTAGCTTGTATCATTGACGGCACTCCACTCAGCATTGGCGAAATCTTTGTCAGTGAGCTAAAGGAGTACCTTCGCCTGGGTGGTACGTCACTTTTATTCCCATCTTTTATTACTGAGTTGTGCTAGGTGGCTGGGGTGGAGGATGATCCAGGGGACAACTGGGTAGAGCCGGGTAAGCCTATCCACCTCTTGAAGAAGAGAGGAGAAGGTGGAGCTGTCAAGAGCAAGAAGAGAATAGTGGGATTGCCTCCTCAGGCTGAGCAGGTTAGTCAGCCTTCTCCCTCCACCAGTGGCCCATTTGCTGGCTTTTTGAGGAGATGAGGCAGGTTTGCGAGCTGGTATCTCGACTTCCACAGGGACCGGGTGAAACATCTGAGGGACCATCTGCATATGTTTCACAGAAAGACTTCAAGAAATACTTTGAGGATCAGAAGAAATAGGGGGATCATTTGAAGCAGCTGGAGAAGGCGTACACAGATCTGGCCACGACACATGGTGGCTTGAGTACTTCTCATGCCAAGCTGGCAGGTGCACACGCCCGGATGAATAAGAGGGAGAAGAAGAGAAACAAGTTCTTCATTTTCATGTGGAAGGGTGTGAAGGGGTTGTTTAAGGTGTTGAATCCTTATGAGCCATTGCCCTCGAGTGAGCCGAAGAAAGAGGATGACGTTCCAGCTCCTTGGTTCGAGGAGGAGAGAGAGGAGAGGGTGAAAGATTATGACACCGAGGGGAGTACATGATGCAATATTCAGGGGGCACCATTCATCATTTTCACTTTACTTGATAGATTTCAGGTTGATGTTGCCTCTTTGAATAACTGTGATTTGGAATGTAAATATTTCTTTACTTTCTTGTAGTTTTGGTGTTGGGATTTGGTTTTTCTGTTCCAGTGATAACTTAGTTAGTGTTCTATCTGTTAGGTGAATTGGTATTCTGTTTATCATGTTATTTATTACATTTCTGTTATGTGACACTACCTGGTTCTTGTGTGGATGGTTATGTTGAAATTATGCAGGGTATGTTTTATTTTGAGCGGTGATATCCTTGATAACCAATTGATCATTTCTATTTGTTTTACCCCTCCTTGATGATAGATAGTTTCGTGGCTTTCTTTTTAGATAATTGATCTTGTAGTGTGGGTATAATTTTGTTAATTTAGAAGGAATGGAAGGTTTAAATTGAGGCTGTGCCCATAGGCTGACTTGGTGTCTTGTTTGGTGCCAACATGATTTACTTCCGAACCGACTTGTGGTATTTTTGAAAGAAAAGAAATGGTCGAAGCAGGGACTATTATCATACAATATCCCGTATGAATTCTTGCTCTTATATTCACAAAATAGTTTCTCAGGTTATATGTGGTTCCCTTTTGAGATTCACTGATTCCAATTAGGCCTTGAGTTTTGTTTTCCACTTGAGTTTTCACGTGCCATGAGTGGGGTTATTTATTGAAGTTTTCTTGCATCATTTGTGGTTTAGGACTAGTGTTGCGGAAGAACCTAATATGTCGGTCCGCGGGAGAAAAGCTTGCATTCCCGCCATTTGCAAGTGAGTAGGAGGATTCAGTCAATATTAGAGATAACAAGATTTGCACGATAGAGTAGAAGAGAACAAAATGGAGTGTGTTACTAACTTGATAGCCTCTGAGAGATAAGTTTTGACGTCTCCATACCGATCCTTCAGACTTTATTAATCTTGTTCGTAAATTGTGAGACCTAAGCAACCTAGATTTCTGATACCGACTTGTCACGACCAAATTTCCCAACCTTAGGGATTGTGATGGCGCCTAACACCACACTCGCTAGGCAAGCCAA
The DNA here is from genome assembly GCA_005239495.1 of Nicotiana undulata. Lineage (NCBI taxonomy): Eukaryota > Viridiplantae > Streptophyta > Magnoliopsida > Solanales > Solanaceae > Nicotiana > Nicotiana undulata. The sequence continues at coordinate 154,241 of ML286900.1, read as the reverse complement.
TGTTAGAAATTATACAATTATTTCCTTTATCACTTTATTTAAACACGCATAAACAAATACAATTAAATACAAAATCAGATACTTTTCCATAATAGCAATCAGGATTAATATTCGAAGTAACAGACGGGCCATCAACTAATGCTAATTACATAACTACCCAGAGTCTAGTGTCACAATTCACAAACTAGTAAGAATGCTACAAATAATTGGCTGAAGGAATTGTATATCTGTTTTGAAAGAAATAAATAATGGCCGAAAATAAGTGAAGACTCCAGGAATCTGCGGACGCCAGTAGATCCACCTCGTGTCTCCGAGCAATGACATCAGCTACTAAAATCTCCCAACTCTGACCAGTACTTGGGACTGCACAAATGAATGCAGAGTGTAGTATCAGTACAACCGATCCCATGTACTGAGTAAGTGTCGAGCCTAACCTCGACGAAGTATGCGTGGCAATTATAACTTAACCTGTAATATATATATATATATATATATATATATATATATAGAGAGAGAGCAAGGCAACAATACTACACAAACAAGAAAGATAAACCGCAACCATAAATAAAATAACTCAGTCGCCTATCCCAGGCCTCAGCTGTAAACAAAAATCTCACATAAATTTCCAAAATTTAATTTTCAAAGTTATGACTTTCAAAATAGCAGTAAGTACGAAATACGAAAAATAATAGAGTAAAACAGTAATTTTTCAAATCTGTAAGCTTCAAATCCTTGAGTTTCAAAACCAGTAAAACATCATTGAAATTCAGTAAAACACTAGTAACCTCCCTTATCACTATCTTGTTGTGGCGTGCAACCCGATCCAACCTGTCCACCCTTATCATTGTCGTATATTTCCCCTGTCCACCCTTATCACAACCGTATATTTCCTCTGTCCACCCTTATCACAGTCATATATTTTTCCTGTCCACCCTTATCACAGTCGTATATTTCCCCTGTCCACTCTTATCACAGTCATATATTTCCCCTGTCCACCCTTATCACAGTCATATATTTATTTATCAAAAACTTTCACAATTCAGGCCAAGCCTTTCACAACATTTTTGTATCGACGATTGTAAACAGAAAATAGTATATCTCTTAAGCTTTAACCAACATCATATCACAATGAAACCAACCAGAATATATGTAAATACTGTAACGTTGTCAATCCAGCTCAGTCTTTATGTACCATAACAAAATCAAGAGAACAACCAACGCTTTTAACACCCTTGCAACAATAATTGACAATAATCTAATGAACTCGAATAGCCATGTAAACCTCAATAATCATAAAACAGTTAAACCAGGAAGCAAATAAATTGGAAACGGAAAAGGGATCATGTTAAACAACCATTTAGTAGTGCATAGGTACTCGTCACCTCACCTATACACTACACACAAGCAACTTCACATAACAATCAAGTTGGAGATTCCTATTCCCTCAAGTCAAGGTTAAACCAAGCACTTACCTCGATCTAACAAGCACTTTACTGCTCTAGCACTGTCTTTCCTTTAGAATTTGCTTCTAATCCGCTTGAATATAATCACAATTTTTTCAATGTTATCAATCATAGCATAAAGGAATCATCTTTATTGAAAAAAAATGATTTTTCCTAAGTTTTCCTTTTCAAATTCAAAAATCGACCCCTAATCCGCTTGGTTTAACCTCAAGGTTCGGACCAAAACCCGTTTACCCATTCTCCCCCGAGCTTGGATATACGATTGGTATTGGAATCCGACCTCAATTCGAGGTCCAATTCCCCAAATTTTGAAATTCCCAAGTTTTACCCAAAAATCCCAATTTTTCCACATGAAAACTGTAGGTTCTAAGTTGAAATCTTGTTAAAAGTTGTTAAGGAATGAAAGGAATTAGTTTAAGATCACTTACCAATGATTTGGAGAAGTTTGAAAAATCACCTATGGAGGTTTAGGGTTTGAGAAAATTGAAAAATGGGTGAAAATCCCGTCAAAAATCTCATTTAATAGGCTGCAGATGTCGCATTTGCGACCCAGAGTTCGCATTTGCGACATCTAGCACCAGCAGTTTTTCTCCGACACTAAAATGGGCATAACTTCCTCATACGATGTCCAAATTCGATGATTCTTTTTCCTATGGCTCCGTAATTACAATACGCATCTAATGGTTTAATAAAAACTAAATTTGGAGTTCATTTTCTTAGTGTGGTGTCATTTTCTTCTTGAAGAAATGACGATGAAGGATCAAAACAAGCGCAACATAGCCTAAGCCCATCCGAAACTCACCCAAGCCCTCGGGGCTCGAAACCAAACATGCACGCAAATCTAAAAATATCATACGGACTTGATCGTGCGATCAAATCATCAAAGTAACATAAAATATTTTCTAACTTTTCAACCGGACGTCCAAATCACATCAAATAAATTCCGATTCTCATCAAACTTCACATATAAGACTTAAATAGTATAACGAACTTGTTCTGGGCTCCAGAACCAAAATACGGTCCCGATAGCATAAATTTTGCATATTATTTCTTTTCTTTATTTGTTAAATTAACCAGCAGAACAATTTTCTTCAAAAATTATTTTCTAAGGATAGGGACCTCAGAATTCACTTCCGGATATACGCCCAAGTCCCATATTTTACTACGGACCTCCCGGGATTGTCGGAACATAGATCCGGGTCTGTTTACTCAAAACGTTGACCAGAGTCAACTAAAGTTAGATTCTAACTTTTAAAAATTACTATTTCTCATATTTTCACATAAAAGCTTTTCGGATTCACGCCTGGACTGTGCACACAAATCGAGGTAATTAAAATTTAGTCTTTTTAAGGCTAATGAGCCTGGAATGGAGTCTTAATCCATAAGATGACCCTTTGGGTCATCACACCAACTAGCGTAGTTCGAGAGAATATGCCTAGTAAATTGTTGTAGTTGCTCGAGATAGAATTATAGCACCTAAAGTGCACATGATTAGTAGAGAATACATAGGCGAAATTGCAGGGAACATAGCGGGAAGGATTCCGACAATTGGGGAAATCATAACTCTAGACCTCCTAAATTTAATCTCCAACCCTTAGTATCTTTAGTTGTTAGTTTATTGTTTTAGTTTCTTAGTTAATTAGTTAGATATAAGAATCTTAATCTTTATAACTTAGAAATTTGTTCGAGCTTATCTTCTTAGCGATATTGAACAATTATGGCGAAACCTTAGTTCTTTGTGAGATTCGACTCCGGACACTTAGACTGGATTATATTTGCAGCGACCGCTTATCATTTTTAGGACTAGAGTTGGGTGTGATTAAATTTTGGCGCCGTTGCCGGGGAACTAACGGTGTAGCTGTAGGTGTACATATTTCTAGGTTGCAAGTTTGAACTTTTATTTTTGTTTTCTTGTATCTGATTATTTTTTACATTTTTATTTTAGACTTTAGAGACATGGCATCTTGGAATTATGAGTGTTTTGATGTTGGTAATTCTACTTTTGATCCTCCTTATGCATATTGTAGAGGAACCCACCCATTGCAAAATTATCAAAATATTTTCGAGAGCGAGTTATGTGCACCAACTTAATCTTATGTGTGGAATGTATGTGATATATGTGGTGGTCAAGATGGTCACTTTCATGGTTGTGCGTATATTTCTTATCCTCCCCTAATCTCTTGTTATGATGGTTCTACTTTTTCTGGTGAAGTAAATAGGAACAAAGAACCAAGGAAAGATTACCTGAACGAGATCAAAGATATGTTAATGTGCCTTCTGGAACAAAATAATGAGAAACAACAGCAGAATAGAATGGCAAGAGACAACTATTCGCAATTTGGAGGCTTAAGTGAGTCAAGTGGTTGAAGCTTTTAATGCTCAGCAAGGCAATTTTGTGTATAGTAGCCAAAAGGAGCATGCATTAGATGCAGAAATCGAGGTGACATAGGAGGTCATAGTAGAACTCCAACAATCAATCGAACTAGATTTTGAGGATGTCTATGTTGTAGAAGAGATACTAGAGTCAACAAAGGACATTAATGATACATATTTAGTTGATTCTAGTGTCATGGGTGTTGAGGAAGTAGACAGTTCCAATATTCATGTAGTTGAGTGCATTGGTCCACACTCCAAGCACTTTTTCCGCATTGTGTTTGGATGATGATATAGAAATAGAGTCATCCGGGACACTTGAGGAGTCAAGGAATGAGGAACAAGATGCCTACATTCTTGAATTCTTCTTACCAGAAAGTCGGAATTACACACCTCATCTGAAGGCCAAGAAGTGTATAATACTACATTGTTTCCTTGGGCCATTTAGATTCGTTCAACCACCCCAGGAGCATAATCATAAGCTTGAATAAAACTTGGGGTTCAATTCATAAGCTCGAGGTGGAGGCAAAAAGTAGTTCATGTCGTGCTGCGATGTTAAATCAAGTGCTTGTTGGGAGGCAACTCAGCTTCACTACTTTCTTTTATTTTTTATGTTTTAATTATATGATGTTTGTAGTTGATTTATGATTTTTTAGGAGCAAAGAAAGAAAAGCCATTGGAAGGATGCAACAACAAATCAGATGGTTGGAACTAAGTATGAGGTACCTACACGAAGGATCATGACTAGGAGGAGTCTGAGTACCCCATGAGCTGCTAGTGCTTCGGACTTTGGCCTACCAGGGAGTTTCTTTTACCCTCTTGTATTTATGGGTGTGCATTGGGGAAAATGCTAAATTTTAAGTGTGGGTGAGGAGATTGTCCGGGGGACTTTCTATGCTATTTTAGTTGTGTTAGATTAATTGAATAATTTCTTTTTACAAAAATAGAAAAGAATGGACTTTTCCTGACAATAGATCTATTAAACAATTTTCTTGACGGATTTAATTCGAAAGGAGAGAGACAAAAAGATTTTATTTTGTTAGGTAGTGTAGCAATTCCAGCTTGGTTTTTCTTTGTGCTGCGGTTCTTTTCCAAGGGTTTTGTTTGAACCGGGTGTAGTTAGTTTTACTTTTTTTAGGAGTAGGAGCTGGTGTGAGATGAATTGAATTGAAGCAATATCTCTTGCCTTTGTTATGCCTTGAAAATAGTGAGTATTTTGGTTGTGATGCTTAGGCTCAGTTTTTGACTCTTGTATAAGTACCTTAAATTGTATAAGCTTAACTTTGCCTAACTACTTTGACTAGAGTGTCTTGATGAAACCAATCTTGAGTGAGTTATGTGCAATGTGTATGTGAGGTTTATGTGTTATTCTGTGCATTGCATTTGATGTGTAGAACTTGCCCCATGTGTTTGCAAAGCGAGATAGTAGTTTTGTTCAGTCTTGGAAGTGATATATGCGTTTCTTTGTTGAGCCATATATATATATTACCTGCCTAATTGTTATGTATCGTAGTTAACCCCTTTGAGCCTGTAATCCTGTTTCTTTGGCAACCACATTACAAGCATTATCCATTTATTTGAATTAACCATCTATTTGAACCTTTTAACCTCTCATGAGCACTTGAATTGTTATGAGCTTTGTAAAAGTTAAAGTGTTGGGTGGTTGGTTTGGCTTTTGAGTGGAACTAATGAAATAAGGAGAAATATGCACTGTTTTTAAAATGTAAGAGCCACTTGAATTAGAAAAAGAAAGAAAAGGAAGAAATAGTTGTATTGCAGTGAAAAAAATATTCCTTGATAAGTGATGACTCTGGATGTAATAGTGCTTAAAGAAGTATGAGGTAATATACATTGATGTGAAGGTGGAGTTTGGTTTGACATAAGTATGGGGTTTGAATGTTAAAGTATATGTATTAAAGTGCTTAGGGATGTGTAGTCACTCTTATATCTAATGTATCCTACCCGTGCCGCAGCCTACATTACAACCAAATAAAGTCCTACTTGATCCTAGACTGAATGAGCTCGATTAGTAGAATAATACACTATGGGCAAGTCTATGGTGCTTCTTTTGTGGCATAACCAGGAGTCTATATTGTCACGCCCCAAACCTGGGAGGCGTGGCTGGCACCCGGTGCCGTAGTGGCCTGAGCGAACCACTCTGTAACTCATGATCATTTGGCCAAAACTAGAACATACATAGGTCGAGTAGGCTGAACTCATTCCTTTTTTAATTATCATGGTCCAATATGGCCACAACTCATAATGTACAACTGTAAGTGGGGGAACACTGTATCAATAAACTATCATTCTTAAAACATGAATACATATGGTCCGTCAAGGCCTCTGACATACTGTACAAAATGAACCTCTGTCTACAAAGCCTCTAAGATTATTTGACATCAAATGAGACAGGTACCGGCCTACCCATAAGTCTGTAGAAAACTTCTGACACGATGACTCAGAGACTCGGATGCACTCCGAATGAGGTGGAGTCTTATCGATCCTTTGCTGAAGCTAATCTCGTCTACTATGAAGGCTCGTCAAACTCATTATCTATACATGCAGACATGAATGTAGCGTCCCCAATAAAATGACGCCAGTACGAATAATGTACCGAGTATGTGAGGAAATATACAGATAGTTGAAACTGGAATGATAACCTGAACATATGCTTACCTGCTGATACTGACTCAACTCCCTCAATATAGTAAGTAAAATAGTTGTCTGACCTATAAGGCTCAGTACATATATATATATCCTCTGCCGTAGTAGGCTCGCTCATAGGCGCTCGGCCATACTAGGCTCTGTATCTCGACCAACTGGGCTCGCTCATAGGCGCTCGGCCACAGTAGGATCAGTATATAACTACCATCTGATAAGAGGTTGCCCAATAGGGGCCTGCCGATCAATTATAGCTCAATAGTAATAAAATTACTGTAATATTGTATATATAGACTCTCTGCTCTCTTGACTGAAAAAAAGGAAGTACTCAAATGAATATGAAGTCCCGATAAAGAGAATATTGTAACTTGCGAGACTAGCAAAGAATATTGTAACTTGCGAGACTAGCAAAACATACGTAAATTCTGGGATATGAATTTTTCTTTATGCCTCGTTATCAAACTTGTGTAATGACGAGATCATGCAAAAAATGAAAGAAACGCTTAATCTTAACATACCTGGAATTATTCTCTTGATAATCCCTCTAGTACACGTCTTTTGTGAAAATATGTAACAACAGATCGAAATAGAAAAAAACCTTACGAGCCAGAGCTTTGGTGCAGAACTATTAATCAAATCAACTTATTTGGGATAGGGAATAAAAGGGTTCATCAAGAGCTTCGGAGAAATGAAACAGTGTATGCCCACAGATGCCTTATAACGCCTAATAGCTAATTTTTGGAACTATATTGTATACATGAATGAGTTTCATCAAATACATACTTTAAAAAGTGGAGAACATTTTAAAACTCTTCTTAAAACCTAACTTTTAGTATAACTCTAATGTCCTACTGTCCTTTCTTTACACTAGTACATCATATGAATTCCTATTCTTTTTTTTTCGAGAAGAACACATCTGTTGCTTTTGTAGCTTAAATATTGCCACCACCTCCTTAAGCATAAGGATTGGTGGCAATGTGCTGCCATAATCCCATAGCTCCACGTAAATTATTGTCCCCTTAGTAATTATTCAAGATCCCACTTAAATAACTATGCACAATTTTTAATTAATCGCCTATTAACTAATAATCAATCAATTACCTACATAATTAAGAATTAGCTCACATTACTTAAAATTTTACTTATTTTTAATACACTTTATATAACTTACTATCATGGTTATGTGGTACTATACAAATAAATATATACACTATAATTTTATTAAAATATTCATATATTTTCTCAACTTCTAATTTCCTAATCTCATTTAAAGAGTAAAAATTCTCGTACGCTTAGTTTTTAAAATGATAAAAAGATAACCTTCTTTTCTTATGAAGAAATAATTTCTATTTTTACAATAAAGTAAATCTCATAAACTTTCTCTTATTATGAGAATAATTTACCACATTCGAAAATAGTAATAATGGTAAATATCTAAAATTATACTTATAAAACTTTTACTAATATACTCCACCTAAAAGAAATATTACACTAACATAATATCTAACAATATCAAGGTTGTTAAATTTATAGGGTCTTATAATAACATAATCAATTAATGATTGCTACAACACACATACTGCTGCATAATTAAGTTCTCGTGTAATTTAGTACCAGCGAACCATGAAACAGCATTGCAAATTTCAACATTTAAACCTGGTTTCAATTTGACGCATCCTTTTTTTCTCTGTACACCCTATCAGCAAAATTCACTAATCTCTAGACACAAAAAAAATTCAGATTCAAACCTAATTTTTTTGTTGTTGTCATTTTCAAGTTCTTCTCCTAACCCTTGGATTCGTAGCTTAATTCCACTTCGGGTAATGTCAAGACAAATTCAAATTGAAGTAATATGAGAATGAATTCCTATCATTATATTGCAGGGTTTACTACCAGTTCTTGAATGACTATCTTAACTGTTCACAAGTAGGACTCCTCAAAATTGAGTGTTACCTCTAATATTAAAGTATGGGATGTAATATCATGTTGGGTTTGTAGGCCCTGTACGTATATTTTGTTGGTTTGCCAGTTGTAGAAATTATGACGGCCTTGCCGGCCCAGCTTTATGTTGAAATTTAGTTAGCATTATATTAGCCTCTATTCAGTTTTATATTTTGCTTCACACATTATCTTGTAATGTGGCCCATGGTCAAAGTATGACATTACATGTTCAGAGTCTCTTAGTCGCAAGTGGTACGCAAGGATAAGTGAGGCACCGAGTGCCGGTCTCGTCCCCAGGCTCGGGGCGTGACACTATCTCCACTCTAATCGAGGCAACCCTAGCATGGCTAAGGTCACCATCTTGGCATGACAATCCAATATAGCGTGATAAGGTGACATCCAATCCATGCCCAAAATAGCATCAAAGTCCACCATATCAAAAAGTTGGAGATCAACACTAGTCTCAAGACTCCCAATAGTAATCACATATGAGCAATAAACACGATCTATAACAAAGGAATCTCCTACAAGCGTGGACACAATACAAGAGCACTCAAAGAATCACAAGGCACAACCAGATATGAAGAAAATTTGGAATACACATAGGAATAAGTAGAGCCTGGATCAAATAAAACTGAAGCATCTCTTTGGCAAACTGGAACATCACTTGTAATGATGGCGTCACATGACTTGACATTAGGTTTGGCTGCAAATGCATAAAAATGGGGTTGAGCTCTACCACTCTAACATCTACCTCTCGGATGACCTCTAGCTGGCTGGACTCCACCTCTAATGGATTGACGTCCACCTCTGGCAGCCTGACCCCCGCCTCTAGAAGGATGAGCGGTCGGTGAAGAAACTAGTGTCGGAACTATGGCACAAGAACTCTGTGGCATGCTGCCATGTGCCCTAGGGAAAAATCTAGAAAGGTGACTTGAATCTCCACAAGTATGACAAGCCCTGGGTTGCTATGACTGCTGACCGTGGAACTTACCCTGCCGACCTAAATAACCACCCTGATAAATCTGGATCAGAGGTGCACTAATAGGGTCAGCAGTAGGTGCACTATAGGCTAGCTGCTAAGATGAGATACATAAGGACCGCGAATACGCGAAGAACTGTGGGATGCCTGTAGCGCTGACTGAAACGACCTTGGAGGATGGCCTCTACCAAAAGTACACCTAGCAATCTCTACCACCCTCTAGAAAGAAATATCATCTTCGATCTCCTTAGCCATCTGTAGCCTAATACTGAAAGTTAGTCCATTAATGAATCTCCTCATTCTCTCCCTCTCAGTAGGGAGTAAAATAAATTCATGTTGAGCTAGGTCCACAAATTGGGTCTCATGCTGGGTAATAGTCATGTTACCTTGTTGCAGGCGCTCAAACAACATGTTGTACTTCTCTCTTAGAGTGAATGAAATAAACTTCTACAAAAATAACTGCGAAAATTGATCCCAGGTAAGTGAAGGTGAACTAGCTGGTCTGGTCAACACATAATCTCCACCATCTCTTGGCAGAACCGGTCATCTAGAGCATTGCAACGTTCGACCCCATTGGTCTCAACGATACCCATATTGTGCAACACCTCTTAGCAATGGTCCAAGTAATCTTGTGGGTCCTTAGAAGGTGCACCACTAAAGTGAATAGGGAAGAGCCTTGTGAACTTGTCCAATATCATCAATACCTCAGTAGACATCGCGAGCCTCTCCTGGTTTTGTAAGACAACAACAATTTGTACTGCCCCAACTGGTTGAGCCGCTGGAGTATGATATATGGGAGCCATCTTTTCTTGAGTATGAGTAGCGGAAGTTTGTGCTCCTCAGCAAGCCTGAGAGACGGTTGGTACCATCGAAAATGCACCGGTCTGGGCCAAACTCTCCTTAAGGCCCACTAAAAGGACTAGATCATCCTAAAGCACGAGAGTGGCTATAAATCCCTCTGGAACCTAAGCGGGCACAACTGGTGCAGACTGAGATGGGATCTCCTCCTCATGATCAACTTGAGGCTCTATTCTGGGTGCTACTGCTCGAGCTATAAGCTGAGCTCTAACTCTTCCTCGGCCTCTAGCTCGGCCTCATCCTCGACCTCTACCCCTGGTAGTGGCTGCAATAGGGGGCTCCGGCTCCTGTCCGGCTATAGATGTTGTGCGTGTTCTCACCATCTGTGAGAAAAAAGAATGTAATAATTCAAACATCAATAATAGAATAAAAATGCACTATAGGGATAGAAGAAGTTCCTAAAATTTCATAGCCTATAGAAGATAAGTACAGATGTCTTCGTACCGATCCTCTAGACTCTACTAAGCTTGCTCAGATATAAGGAAAGTAGTGCTCTTATAATATCTTTTCACGATCGTAATCCCAACCTTGAGACGGTGATGATGCCTAACATCCACTTGTTAGGCAAGCCGATGAGAAATAAAAAAATTAACCGATTTTTACTATTGAAATTAAATTATTAACAATATTAAGGATAAAGTTCCAAAACTGAGTGATATAACACCAAACGACAAAATCTAAACATATCCCAGAAACTGGAGTCATGAATACATAAGCATCTAGAGTTCTACAAATAAGGTCTGAACAAAGTACAAGTGTTTCGAAACATGATAAAACGGTAATGATAGAAGGAAAGGGGACTTCAGGGATGCAGACGCCGTGAAACTATATCTCAAGACTCCAAGTGCGACTGGATCCAAGCAGAAAGCTACTAAGCACCACTAGGACAAACACAAAAATCTGCACAAGAAGTGCATAAGTGTAGTATGAGTACAACTGACCCAATGTACTCCGTAAGTGTCGAGCCTAACCTCAACAGGTAGTAACGAGGCTATGACAAGACACATACGTAAATACACATGTACAGGTATATATAGAGCAGCAGTAAATACGACAAGTATGAAATCACAAAATAAACAAGTAAATCACTAAATCGGAAATGGAATGATGGCACGACATCACCCTTCGTGCTTTTACTCTCGTCTTCACCATGTAATAATAATATGAATGAAATGGAACGACATCCCCCTTCATGCTTTTACTCTTGTCCTCACCATGTTATAATATGAATGAAATGGAACGACATCACCCTTCATGCTTTTAATCTTATCCTCACCATGTAATAATAATATGAATGAAATGGCACGACATCAACCTTCGTGTTTTTACTCTCGTCCTCACCATGTAATAATGATAATATGAATGAAATGGCACATCATCACCCTTCATGCTTTTACTCTCATCCTCACCATGAAATAATATAAATTCGAACAATAAATATGCGGGGAATTATTTAATTTCAAATATGGTGCCAAGACATCAAACTTCAACTTCCAAAATATTCAACATCTTTAAAGTAAGCAATAACTACGAAACAAATAATTAAAGAAGTAATAATCTAACCTAAGCATGGATAACATATTTAACGAAACAATATAATACAAGGAAACAAGTTCCACCCGCATTCTTTAACCCAATGACAACACATAAGTACTCGTCACCTACGCTGTCCCCACACAAAAACACGTAGCAAATAGACCAAAAAATCCTAGTCCCTCAAGTCAAGGTTGACCACGACATTTACCTCATTCCATAATCAATGAAATCAATCAACTATGACTTTGCCTTTTGAACAAGACTCCAAACCAACCAAATCTAGCAAATATAGTTTAAATAATTCAAAATAAGCTTTAGAAACTACCCACGAGTGAAAAAGGTTCAATCTTTAATGTTTATGGACAAAGTAAAAAAGAGTCAACCTCGAGCCCGATTGGTCAAAACCCAAGATTCGGACCAAAACCCGATTACCCATTCACCCTCGAGCCCGATTATGTGATCTGTTTTGTCATTCGACCTCAATTTGAGGTCTAAATCTCAATTTTATAAAAATCCCCAATTCTACCCAAATCCTTAATTCCTACCATGGAAATCCTAAATTTGATGTTGAAATCTCATGAAAAGTATTGGATAATTAAAAGGAAATTGATTAAAGTCACTTGCCAATGAATTTGGGAAGAAAAGTCTCTTGAACTATCGCCTCTAGAATGTTTGGGTTGGGAAATTGTGTAAAATGAGCTAAGTCCCATTTTCTCTCGCTTTTACCCAGCTGCAGGTGTCATAATTGCGATGTCTTGTTCGCAATTGCGATACATGTTTCAAAAATGTGAAACAAGGGTCACAAATGCAAACACTGCCTTAAAACACCAGAAGTCGCAAATGCAACATTTAGCTCGCAAATACGAAAAACCCACCTTCGCAAATACAACAACATTCTTTGCAAATGCCAAGATTTCCTCTCAGTTCACTGAGTCGCAAATGCAACTCTGTAATCGCAAATGCAGTATCTGAGTGTTCGCAAATGCAAACCAATTCCTCACAATTGCAAGATCACCCATCCCAGGCCCTTGCTCGCAAATGCGATATATTGATCGTAAAATCAAGGCTCGAATTTACGAGCCAGACCTCGCAAATGCAAGATCTGCAGAGTACACCAGCAACACAAGTACACCAGCTATTCAAACTTAAACAAAATCCTCTGAAACTCACCCGAACCCCTCGAACTCCAAATCAAACATGCACATAAGTGTAATAACATCATAAGAACTCGCTCACGTGATCAAAACACAAAAATAACACCTAACTACGAATCAGACATCAAAATGCATGAAATTTTCAAAGAACCTCAAAAACTTTTAAATTCACTATCGAGCATCCGAATCCTATCAAATCAACTCCGTTTTGCACAAAATTTTGCAAACAAGTCTTAAATAACATGAACCTATACCAAGTCCCGAAACCGAAATCTAAACCTGGTAGCTATAAAGTCAACCTACGATCAAACTTCAAAAATCTTTAAACCTTCAAATTACTAGTTTTCAACATATCATGTCAAATCAAGTTAGGGATTTTTGAATTCAATTTTGGTTATACGCCTAGGTCTAAAATCATGATACGGGACCCACCGGGATCGTTAAAATATCGATCCGGGTCCGTTTACAAAAAATATTGACTGTAGTCAACTCTTATCATTTTTAAAGTTATAATTCATATTTCTTTTACATTTTCACATAAAAGATTTCTAGAATAAGACATGGATTGCGCACACAAATCAAGAATCACTAAATAGAGCTAATCGAGGACTCGAAACTCGAAGATAAAGGCTAAAACATAAAATGACCTATCAGGTCATCACGATAATAATGAATGCAAATAAGGGGCGGTAATACCCTTTGTATTTTTCTCTCTTCCTCACCAAGTAAAAATACAAATCCAAACAATAAAAAAAACAAGGTGGGAAAGAATTTCAGTTCAATTATAGTGCCATGATATCAAACTCAACTTTAAAAATATCCAACATCTTTGAAGTAAACAATAAATGTGAAACGGATTATTAAAAGAAGTAATAATCTAACCTACGCATGGAAAACTTAATCAACGAAACAATAATGTAGAAAAACAATTTCCACCTGCATGCTTTAACCCAATAACAACACATAAATGTTTTTAAGACTGGGCGTCAGGTGTTCTTCACGTTCGCAAAACACCTGACGCGTGTGTGAAAAAGATTAGCCATTTGGCCTACGCGGTCGCGGTGAACATTTCACATTCGTGAAGTCTTATCCCCCCTTGCCTTCACGTTTGCAAGCCAAGGCCCACATTCGCAAGAGTGTCTACTTAGCCTTACCCAGAACCCCATAACTTATCGCATTTGTGTGAGTGCGTTCCTGTTCGCGAAGGGTAATCCTTCAATTGTTTCGCGTTCACGACCGCATCCTCGCGTTCGTGACTGCATACTCCCATTCGTGTAGAAAGAATCTTCCCCTAGACCAAATTCCCTTTTGTGATTGCGAGAGTAGCTTCGTGATCGCGAAGCACAAGACACTAGATATAAGCAAATAGTAGAAACCATCAACTCAAGTCCAAAAATGATTTGTAGCCATTGAGAACCTCACCCGAGCCCCTCGGGCTCCAAACCAAACATGCGCACAAGGGTAATAACTTCATATGAACTCGCTCACGTGATCAAAACACCAAAATAATACCTGGAACTACGAATCAGGCATTAAAATTAACTATATTTTGAACCAAATTTTGCAGACAAGTTTTAAATAGTAAAATGGACTTATACCAAGTCTCGAAACTGAAATACGAACCCGGTAGACATAAATTAATCTACAGTTAAATCTAGAAAATATTTAAATCTTGAAGTTACTAGCTTTCGAGAGATCAAGTAAGTAAAGTTAGGGACTTTCGAATTCAATTCTGGGCAGCCCAAGTACAAAATCATGATACGGACCCACCGGGATCGCCAAAATATCTATCCGGGGTCATTAACACAAAATAAAAACCGTAGTCAACTCAAGTCATTTTTAAAGACAAAAATCATGTTTTCTTTAAATTTTCACATAAAAGCTTTCCAAAAAATATGTGGCCTGCGCACGCAAATTGAGAAACACTAAATGGAGCTAATATAGGTCTTGGAACAGGGAAGTAAGGGCTAGAACTCAAAAAGAACTATTGGGTCGTCACATCTTCATTTTTGTAGTTACTCTCTAGTGTCCGATCTTTCAATATAATAATAGAATTTGAAGATCAAGTTACACCGTTGAAAATTAAACCAAGATTAATTAGTTTCCTATAACGACCCGACCGCCGTTTTGATTATTTTAGCCTAGGTTCCCTATTTATTGACTCATCTATGTTATATTGTGGTAATGTGACTTGCCGTGGTGGTTGTATTGGTTTCGGAGTGGATTGGGACACATAGTCCCAAGGTTGAAAGCTTAAGTTGGAAGAGTTAATTGGAGTTTGAATTTTGTATAGACGAATCCGAAATGTAGTTTTGTTTCGATAGCTATGTATGATGATTTTAGACTTAGGAGTGTGTTTGAATATTAAATTAGAGGTTTGTAGGTCATTTTGGCTTGAATTGGCGAAAGTTAGAAAGTTGAGAAGTTTTACCAAGAGATGACTTTATGGATATCGTGTCTGGATTTCAGTTCTGGGAGTTGTAATTGGTCCATTGTGTCAATTATGACTTGTGTGCAACATTTAAGGTCAATCAGAGTTAGTTTGGTATGAATCAACGTTAGTTTTGGAAGTTGAATGTTCATGGATTCAATGGGCTTGAAATGGGGTATGACTCGTAGATTAATGTTGTTTGATGTGATTTTAGGCCTCGAGTTAGTTCATTACATGTTTTGGAACTTGATAGTATGTTTGCAAGGGGTCTCCGCAGCTACGGGTATGATTCAGATGGGTTCGAGTCTATTTTGTGGCTCAGAAGGATTTTTGTCCAGCTATAAGTTCTGGTGCAATCACACTTGCTCACTTTGGGCCTTAGGTGCGACATTGACGAAGCGATCCATTGGCCATAAGTGCAAAATGGGCTGGTTGATGCTGGGTCCGCATGTGCAGACAACCTTGCACAGGTGCGCATCCGCTGATTCGGTTTTCCCACCGTAGAAGCGAAGTCTGGTCAGCAGCCTCAAAACCAAAGGTGCGGTCAGTAGTCCGCAGAAGCGTGCTTGCAGAAGCGAGGCCTTGACCGCAGATGCGCATGTTGCTCCCCAAAAGTGAAAGGTCCCTGACTTAGTTAAGGTCGTACCTACGATGCAATTTCCGCAAGTGCGGAGTTGTAGAAGCGACCCTATGATCGCAAATGCGGGATAACATGATAGAAAATGGGCTAAATCGAGGGTTAGAGATATTTTTCGTCATTTGAGTTAAAGACCTCGATTTTGGACTATTTTGGAAGGGATTTTCATGTACTAGATTGGGGTAAGCGTTTTTGACTCATATATGATTATTCAGGAATACATCATTGTTTTTATCGATTAATCAGTGTTTTGAGTTGGAAAATTGGAGAATTTTGTGAAAACTTCCTAAATTATAAATTGAGGATTTGAAGGTCAATTTGAGGTATGAAAACTTCCTAAATTATTGAAAGGGTATTTGAATTTTGTTAGTTTGGTCGGGTTCCGAGACGCGAGCCTAGGGTTGACTTTGAGTTGGCTTTTTGGTTTTCTTTAAAGATTGTAACTTTATTATCTGGAATAGTTTCTTATGGTTTGTATTTATGGTATTAAGTTATTTTTTCTAGATTCGAGTCTTCCAGAGTTAGGGAATTGGTTTGGCTTGTTTGAGGTAAGTATATTGCCAAACTTTGTGTTGGAGAACTAACAATGGGATTTGGGTAGATTATGGTATTTGTGATATGTGTAAGCCGCGTACGCAAGGTGACAAGTGGATACACGAGCTATGTCTGGTATTTGACCGGTTTAGACTATTTAGACTCTTTTCATTTCTTTAATCGATATGTCATAACATGTTATATCTTTCATTGTAAATATACCCTTACATGTGTTAATCCATCCTTACATTCTTTATTTAACATTGTTAACACTTTCTCTATCTCTTACTTGTTATATTGCTCTTACATGCTTAAGTTGAACTTATTGCATCCTTATTGTCATTTTAATTATTTAATTGTTGAGTTACCTTACTTGACCCGGACCCGTGATTCGACGGTCCCGGAGGGTCCGTAGGAAAATATGGGACTTGAGCGTATGCCCGGAATCGAATTCCGAGCTTCCAAGCCCGAGAAATAAATTTTGAAAGTAAATTATTTTCTGAAAATAATAAAGGTTTTTGAAAATGAACGTTGATGTGAAAACTATGTTACCGGGACCGTATTATGGTTCCGGAGCCCATAACAGGTTTAATATATGTTATTTGACTTATCTGTGAAGTTTGGAATAAAACGGACATGAAATGACATGTTTCGGATCAAAATTGGGAAAAATTAAGCTTTATGAAGTTTAAAGAAAATTCTAAGAGTTTTGAGGTTTAATTCGATGATTTTGATGATATTTTGGTGATTTAAAGACTTGAATAAGTCCGTAGAATGATTTGGGAGTTGTGTGTGTTTTTGGTTTTGAGACCCGAGGGCTCGGGTGAGTTTCGGGTAGCTAACGGGGTGGTAAAGAGTCAAAAATCTAGTGTTTTCTTCAGGTTTCTGGTGTCTGGTGATTTAGTATATGCGATCGCATAGGAGGGGCTGCGATCGCATAGTGTTGTGTGGGAGAGGGGGGTCTGATTTCCTCTGCGATCGCATGGATGGGTCCGCGATTGCAGTGTAGGGAGCCCAGATGTTCTGCGATCGCATTCCTTTCTTTGCGATCGCGTAGTGTTCCAGGGGATCTGGGTGGGGGCGAGGTAGTTCTTCTCTGCGGTCGCGCCTTTTCCTCTGCGATCGCCGAGGTCTGTGGAGTTGACCTTCTGCGATCGCGGCCGTTCATCTGCGGTCGCATAGTAGGGATTCCAATAGCTCTGCGATCGCAGCCCTTCTTCCGCGATCGCAGAGAACAATTTTTCCCCAGTTATTTCATTAATCAAAAACAGAATACTTACATGGGATTTTTCATATTTCACCAACTCCTTCTTCTCCAAGACCCCATAGGCGATTCCCAAGCCAATTCTTCCTCCATAGCCTCTTGGGTATGTGTTTCTAATATCTATTTCTTCCATTTTTCTTCCATAATCACTAGAATCTAGGCCTAAAATCCTAAAATAAAGTAGAAAATAGAGGTTTTGGGTAGAGTTAGGTTTTTGGGAATTTTGGGTAATTCAACCCCAATTTGGGGTCGGATTTCAAAACAAATTATATATTCAAGGGGGTATGGGTGATCGGGTTTTGGTCCGAGCCTCGTATTTGGACCAAGTGGGCCCGGGGTCGAATTTTGGTGTTTTTGGAAGAATGCTTGGAAATGGTTAATTAGACTATGGGTTGGATTTATTGAGTCTTTATTGATGTACTGAAGTTAATTATTCCTAGATATTGTTGTTACGGAGTTGAATTCAAAAGGAAAGGCGGTGTTAGAAGGTTGATTGCTATATTTTGGACCCGAGGTAAGTGTCTTGCCTAACTTTGGTGAGGGAATAGGTATTGCATGCTATGTGCTAAGTGTTTATCATGTTCAATGCATACGTAAGGTGACGAGTACCTATGCATTGTGTGTCAAGCATGCCCGTGAGTCTAATTTTGATAAAAATCTTGTTATTACTTCCATGTTTGTTATATTATGAACTTGTCTCTACTTGGAAGTCGTTATTGTTGGAAATCTTGGTTGATGAACCTATGATGTGTTGGTTTGATTGAAAATCCAACTGTTAAGGCTATATTTGAATTGATTGGTTATAGCTGAGACCCTTGCCGGGCAATTATTGTGATATTGATTGATGTTTTTCCCTTGTCGGGTGATATTGAAATGTATTTCCACTATGCTGTACTCCTTGCCATTATATCTGTCATTGCTTGGTGAGGAAGAGTGTAAAGCACAAAGGGTGATGTCGTGCCATGATATTTGATTACATTGCATAGTGAGGAAGAGTGTAAAGCACGAAGGGTGATGACGTGCCATGATTCACATTGATTATAAGCTTGAAGGTTAATGCCGTGCCATGATTTACATTGAATATAAGCACGAAGGTTAATGTCGTGCCATGATTTTTATTGCCTTAAATTGTACATTGCATTGTGAGGAAGAGAGTAAAAGCACGAAGGGTGATGCTGTGCCATGATTTATACTATTTCACATTATACATCGCATTGTGAGGAAGAGAGTAGAAGCACGAAGGGTGATGTCGTGCCATTATTTACATTTCTGGTATTTATACTTGTTTAGTTAGCTATTGTGTTAAATTACCTCCCTTGTTTACTTCTATATGTCAATTTAACTGCTTCATTTCACTTATTCCCCTTTACTACTCCCGTATCCCTTGTCTTCTTATCTCTTGCCTTGTATTATCCCTGTTACCTGCTGTAGAATAGGACAAGTTACCGTTATTGTCAAGTCTAGCCTCGTCACTACTTCGGCCGAGGTTAGGCTCGACACTTACTCAGTACATGGGGTCGGTTGTATTGATGCTACACTGCACTTCTTAATGTTGTGCAGACCCCGCATCCGGACCCAGTGGACCACATTGAGGGAGTCACCTTTAGTCCACCCAGAGCTTCAAGGTATACCCGCTGGCATTCGTGGGCCTTGGTGTCTCTCCTGCCTTCGGATTTCTTATTGTCTTATCTCTTCCCCCAGTTTCAAGACAATGATGTATTTCTTTTCAGAGTATGTATTTAGCACTCTGTTTAGACACTTCATGAGTTGTGACACCCCGATTTTGGGCTTATGCGACGTTATGTATTTTACTATTTCACTTTGCATTTTTTTTGAATTTCTATTACATTTCCGCTGTTAGAATTCTAAAGGACTTCGTTATTTCTGTTAAGATTTTTAAAGGTATTTTCTTTACTACTGTTGAATTGGGTTGCAAACGTTAGATTGTTTGTGCACGTTGGCTTGTCTAGCGGGTTCAACCTTAGACGCAGTCACAACCTGAAGGGTGGGATTTCGGGTCGTGACAAGTTGGTATCAGAGTTCTAGGTTGCTTAGGTCTCACAACTCACGAACAACCTTTGTAGAGTCCGAGGGATCGGTACAGAGACGTCTGTACTTATCCCCTAGAGGCTGCAAAATTAGGAATAACTCCCCATCTTTCGTTCTCTATCGTGCCAATTGAATTCTAAATACTAATTGAGTTTCCATTCTACTCTCTCGCAGATGGAGAGGACGCGTGCTTCCCTTGGTTCCGCTCAGCAGCCCGACACTCCTGCTACAGCTCCTACGAGGGGTCGAGGTCGAGGACGAGGCCATGCTAGAAGCCGAGGACGAGGCCGGGGCCGAGCTCAGCCTTGAGCAGCAGCCCCAGTGGAGGACCCTCAGGTCGAGTCTGACGAGGAGGTCCCAATTCCGGCAGTCCTAGTTGGACCAACGCAGGTCCCATAGTTGTTCATTTCTACCCTAGTGCTTCAGGACACTCTAGTCCGCTTGGTAGGACTTATGGAGAGTGTGGCTCGTGCAGGTCTTCTTCCTACTGCACCAGCTGGATCTCACGCTGGGGGAGGGACCCAGACTCCGGTTATTCATACCCCAGAGCAGGTTGCCACTCAATTTCAAACTGCAGTACCTCAGACAGCTGGAGTAGCTCAGCCGGGTATTGTGGCACCGGCAACCGAGGGTGCAGTTTTGTCAGCAGATGCTCTATGGAAACTAGATTGATTCACCAAGTTATTTACTACTACTTTTACTGGTGCACCGTCAGAGGATCCACAGGATTACTTGGACAACTGTCATGAGGTTCTTCGGAACATGGGCATAGTGGAGTCCAATGGAGTTGACTTCGCTACTTTTCGACTATCTGGCGCAACCAAGACTTGGTGGAGGGACTACTGCTTAGCCAGACCAGTTAGGTCTGCACCTTTGACTTGGGCTCAATTCACAGAGGTATTTTTGGGGAAGTTCCTTCCCATTACTCAGCGAGAGGATCTTAGGAGGCAGTTTTAGCGCCTCCAGCAGGGATCTATGTCTGTTACTCAGTACGAGACCAGGTTCATCCCTCTAGCCAGGCATGCATTGATGATACTCCTCACTGATCGGGAGAGAGTTCGGAGGTTCGTTGAGAGATTGGCCCAGCCTATACGACTCCAGATGGACAAGGAGTCGAGTACTGATATATAGTTCCAGGATGCGGCCGATGTGGCCAGGAGGATTGAGATGATTTTGTCACAGGGAGGTGGTCAGGGGGCTGACAAGAGGCCCCGTAATTTTGGTAGATTCAGTGGAGCCTAATCTGAAGGCAGGGATTCTTTCAGCAGGGGTCATCCACCCCGACCTTTTAAGTCAGCACTTTAGGTATCTCCCCGTGCACCGCCAGCTCCTGTTAGTGCACCACCTGCATCTATCCATGCATAGCCACTTCAGAGTTACCAGGGTGGTTATCAGGGTCGTCACGGCGAGTTCCCGAGTTATCAGCCACAACAGCAGAGATCTTGTTATAGTTGTGGTAGCCCGGGGTACATTGCCAGATATTGCCCCCGAGCTTCGAGTGGACCCCAGCATCAGGGTTCCCGTGCCTTAGTTCCCGCAGCAAGTGCACCCTTACCCCCTCGGCCAACTAGGGGTGGTGGTCGAGGTGCCAGAGGTGGTGGTCAGGCTCATAGAAGTGGAGCGCAGGCCATGAGAGGTAGAGGTCAGCCCGTAGCAGGTAGACCCATAGATGCACAGGTTGGAGGGGCTCACCCCCTATGTTATGCTTTTCCTGCTCGTCCTGATGCTGAGGCTTCTGATGCAGTTATTACAGGTACAGTTTCAATTTGCAGCCGAGATGCTTCAGTGTTATTTGATCCAGGGTCTACATTCTCCTATGTGTCTTCATATTTTGCCGCTTATTTGAGCATGCCCCGTGATTCTTTGAGTACTGATGTACATGTGTCTACACCGACGGGTGATTCTATAGTGGTAGATCGATTCTACCATGCTTGCGTAGTAGTTATTGGTGGTCTGGAGACTCAGGTTGATATTTTGCTTCTTGATATGGTTGACTTTGATGTTATATTGGGGATGGATTGGTTATCTCCCTATCATGTTATCTTGGATTGTCACGCCAAGACAGTGACCTTAGCCTTGCCAGGAGTACCTCGTTT
>ML286900.1:100557-131477 GCA_005239495.1 Nicotiana undulata | reverse complement strand
GAGTCGTCCTCCAGACTCTGAGGGATAGGCAGTTGTATGCCAAGTTTTCTAAGTGTGAGTTATGGTTGAGTTCTGTGGCATTCTTGGGCCACGTTGTATCGGTAGAGGGCATTCAGGTGGATCCGAAGAAAGTTTCAGCAGTTAGGCCTAGCACAGAGTTAGTCCTAGGCCCACTTCAACCACAGAGATTCGGAGCTTCTTAGGCCTAGCAGGCTATTATCGCCGGTTCGTGGAGTGGTTTTCATCTATAGCAGCCCCTATGACCAAGTTGGCGCAGAAGAGTGTTCAGTTCAGATGGTCTGAGGAGTGTGAAGCGAGCTTTCAGAAGCTCAAGACAACATTGACCACAGCACCAGTGTTGGTATTGCCCACAGGTTCAGGTTTGTACACCGTGTATTGTGATGCTTCGCAGGTTGGGCTTGGTGCAGTGTTGATGCAGGATGGGAAGGTTATAGCCTATGTTTCTCGTCAGTTGAAGATTCATGAGAAGAACTATCCAGTCCATGATTTGGAGCTTGCAGCTATTGTTCATGCCTTGAAGATTTGGAGGCACTATTTGTATGGGGTACCGTGTGAGGTATTCACTGATCACAAGAGTTTGCAATACTTGTTTAAGCAAAAGGAGTTGAATATGAGGCAGAGGAGGTGGTTAGAGTTGCTGAAGGATTATGATATTACTATTCTTTATCATCCGGGAAGGCCAATATGGTGGCCGATGCTTTGAGCCAGAAGTCAGTTAGTATGGGTAGTTTGGCCTATTTATCAGTTGGAGAGCGACCTCTTGCGTTAGATGTTCAGGCCTTAGCCAACCGATTTGTGAGATTAGAGGTTTCTTAGACTGGCAGTGTGTTGGCCCATACCGTCGCTCATTCTTCATTGCATGATCGTATTCGTGCCAGGCAGTATGATGATCATAATTTGTGTGCTCTTAGAGATGCGGTTCGGAACAGACGTGCAAACCAGGTCACAGTTGATGCTGAGGGAGGTTTGAGATTGCAGGGTCGTATATGTGTTCCTGATGTGGACGGCATTCGTGAGTTGATATTGCAGGAGGCCCATAGTTCCCGGTATTCCATTCATCTAGGCGCCACGAAGATGTACCAGGACTTGCGGCAGCATTATTGGTGGCGTAGAATGAAGAAGGATATTGTGGCTTATGTAGCTCGGTGCTTGAATTGTCAGCAGGTTAAGTATGAGCACCAGAGACCCGGTGGTTTGATGTAGCAGATTCAGCTTCTCGAGTGGAAGTGGGAGCATATCACGATAGATTTTGTAGTTGGGCTCCCATGGACTCAGAGGATGGTTGATGCAGTGTGGGTTGTTGTGGATAGGCTGACCAAGTTAGCACATTTCATTCATGTGTCAGTTTCATATTCAGCGGAGAAGTTGGCAATGATCTACATGAGAGATATTGTCAGATTGCATGGCGTGCCCTTATATATTATATCAGACCGAGGTACTCAGTTTACCTCCCATTTATGGAGGGTATTTCAGCGAGAGTTGGGCACCCATATTGAGTTGAGCACAGCATTTCATCCTCAGACGGATGGACAGTCCGAGCGTACTATTCATATTTTGGAGGATATGTTGCGTGCCTGTGTTATTGATTTTGGTGGTTCATGGGATCAGTTCTTGCCTTTAACAGAGTTTGCCTACAACAACAGTTATCAATCGAGCATTCAAATGGCTCCGTATGAAGCGTTGTATGGTAGACGATGCCGGTCTCCAATTGAATGGTTCGAGCCCGGAGAGGCTAGGTTATTGGGTTCTGAGTTAGTCAAGGATGCCTTGGATAAGGTGAAAATTATTCAGGATATGCTTCGTACAGCCCAGTCCAGGCAAACGAGTTATGCAGATCGTAGAGTTCAAGATTTGGCTTTCATGGTAGGAGACCAAGTGTTCCTTCGAGTGTCGCCTATGAAGGGCGTGATGAGGTTCGGGAAGAAGGGCAAGTTGAGCCCTAGGTACATTGGTCCATTTGAGATTTTGGACAAGGTAGGAGAGGTGGCCTACAGATTTGCCTTGCCACCGCATTTATCAGTCGTGCATCCGGTGTTTCACGTATCTATGCTCCGGAGGTACATTGCAGATCCTTCTCATGTTCTTGACTTTAGTGGTGTCCTTTTGGACAAGGATTTGACTTATGAGGAGGAGCCAGTAGCTATATTAGATAGGCAGGTTCGGCAGTTGAGATCGAAGAGTTATCCTTCGGTCCGTGTTCAGTGGAGAGGTCATCCTGCCGAGGCAGCTACTTGGGAGTCCGAGTCCGATATGAGGAGTCGTTATCCCCATCTTTTCTCAGACTCAGGTACTTTTCTATGTCCCCTCGAGGATGAACGTTTGTTTTAGAGGTGGAGATTGTGATGACCCAAAAGGTCATCCTAAGTAAATTCAGCTAAATCTGTGTTTCGAATCTCCGAAAGCCTCCGTTAATCTCACCTCGATATGCGTGTGTAGCCCGGGCGTGTAGCCGGGAAGCTTCTATGTGAAAATTTGATGAAAATGGAGTTTGGTAACAATTAAATGAATAAGGTTGACTTTGGTCAACATTTTTGTTAAACAGACTCGGACTCGTGATTCGATGGCCCCGGAGGGTCCGTAGGAAAATATGGGACTTGGGCGTATGTCTGGAATCGAATTCCGACGTCCCAAGCCCGAGAAATGAATTTTTAAAGAAAATTGTTTTATGAAAATAATAAAGGTTTTTGAAAATGAACGTTGATGTGAAAACCGTGTTACCGGGCCCGTATTATGGTTCCGGAGCCCGGAACAGGTTTAATATATGTTATGTGACTTATCTGTGAAGTTTGGTGTAAAACGGACTTGAAATGACATGTTTCGCATCAAAATTGGGGAAAATTAAGCTTTATGAAGTTTTAAGAAAATTCTAAGAGTTTTGAGGTTTAATTCGATGATTTTGATGATATTTTGGTGATTTAAAGACTTGAATAAGTCCGTAGAATGATTTGGGAGTTGTGTGTGTTTTTTGTTTTGAGACCCGAGGGCTCGGGTGAGTTTCGGGTAGCTAACAGGGTGGTAAAGAGTCAAAAATCTGGTATTTTCTTCAGGTTTCTGGTGTCTGGTGATTTAGTCTATGCGATCTTATAGGAGGGGTTGCGATCGCATACTGTTGTGTGGGAGAGGGGGGTCTGATTTCCTCTGCGATCGCATGGATGAGTCCGCGATCGCAGTGTAGGGAGCCCAGATGTTTTGCGATCGCATTCCTTTCTTCGCGACCGCGTAGTGTTCCAAGGGATCTGGGTGGGGGCGAGGTTGTTCTTCTCCGCGGTCGCGCCTTTTCCTCTGCGACCGCAGAGGTGTGTGGAGTTGACCTTCCACGATCGCGGCCTTCCGTATGCGGTCGCATAGTAGGGATTCCAATAGCTCTGCGATCGCAGCCCTTCTTCCGCGATCGCAGAGAACAATTTTCGCCTAGTTATTTCATTACTCAAAAATAGAATACTTACACGGGATTTTTCATATTTCACCAACTCCTTCTTCTCCAAGACCCCATAGGCAATTCCCAAGCCAATTCTTCCTCTACAGCCTCTTGGGTAAGTGTTTCTAACATCGATTTCTTCCATTTTTCTTCCATAATCACTAGAATCTAGGCCTAAAATGCTAAAATAAAGTAGAAAATAGGGGTTTTGGGAATTTTGGGTAATTCAACCCCAATTTGGGGTCGGATTTCAAAATAATTTATATATTCTAACTCGTGGGGGTATGGGTGATCGAGTTTTGGTCCGAGCCTCGTATTTGGACCAGGTGGGCCCGGGGTCGAATTTTGGTATTTTTTGAAGAATGCTTGGAAATGGGTAATTAGACTATGGGTTGGATTTATTGAATCTTTATTGATGTACTTAAGTTAATTATTCCTAGATATTGTTATTCCGGAGTTGAATTCAAAAGGAAAGGCGGTGTTAGAAGGTTGATTGTTATATTTTGGACTCGAGGTAAGTGTCTTGCCTAACTTTGGTGAGGGAATAGGTATTGCATGCTATGTGCTAAGTGTTTATCATGTTCAATGCATAGGGAAGGTGACGAGTACCTATGCATTGTGTGTCAAGAATGCCCGTGAGTCTAATTTTGATAAAAATCTTGTTATTACTTCCATGTTCGTTATATTATGAACTTGTCTCTACTTGGAACCCTTTATTGTTGGAAATCTTGGTTGATGAACCTATGATGTGTTGGTTTGATTGAAAATCCAACTATTAAGGCTATATTTGAATTGATTGGTTATAGATGAGACCCTTTCCGGGCAATTGTTGTGATATTGCTTGATGTTTTCCCCTTGTCGGGTGATATTGAAATGTATTTCCACTATGCTGTACTCCTTGCCATTATATCTTTCATTGCTTGGTGAGGAAGTGTGTAAAGCACGAAGGGTGATGTCGTGCCATGATATTTGATTACATTGCATAATGAGGAAGAGTGTAAAGCCCGAAGGGTGATGTCGTTCCATGATTTATACTATTTCACATTATACATCACATTGTGAAGAAGAGAGTAAAAGCACGAAGGGTGATGTCGTTCCATGATTTATACTATTTCACATTATACATCACATTGTGAAGAAGAGAGTAAAAGCACGAAGGGTGATGTCGTGCCATTATTTACATTTCTGGTATTTATACTTGTTTCGTTAGCTATTGTGTTAAATTGCCTCCCTTGTTTACTTATATATGTCAATTTAACTGCTTCTTTTCACTTGTTCCCCTTTACTGCTCCCGTATCCCTTACTTGTCTTCTTATATCTTGCCTTGTTTTATCCCTGTTACCTTCTGTAGAATATGACAGGTTACCGTTATTGTCAAGTCTAGCCTCGTCACTACTTCGGCCGAGGTTAGGCTCGGCACTTACTCAGTACATGCGGTCGGTTGTATTGATGCTACACTGCACTTCTTAATGTTGTGCAGACCCCGCATCCGGACCCAGTGGACCGCATTGAGGGAGTCACCTTCAGTCCACCCAGAGCTTCAAGGTATACCCGCTGGCGTTGTGGGCCTTGGTGTCTCTCCTGCCTTTGGATTTCTTATTGTCTTATCTCTTCCCCCAGTTTCAAGACAATGATGTATTTCTTTTCAGACTATGTATTTAGCACTCTGTTTAGACAGTTCATGAGTTGTGACACCCCAGTTTTGGGCTTATGCGACGTTATGTATTTTACTGTTTCACTTTTATTTTTTTTGAATTTCTATTACATTTCCGCTATTAGAATTCTAAAGTGCTTCGTTATTTCTGTTAAGATTTTTAAAGGTATTTTCTTTACTACTGTCGAATTGGGTTTAAAAGTTAGATTGTTTGTGCACGTTGGCTTGTCTAGCGGGTTCAACGTTAGACGCAGACACGGCCTGAAGGGTGACATAGGCGGCAAAAGGTGGGCTAAAGTGCATGTTGCTATTTCGGGAAAAATGTATTCAAACTATCTAAATGTAAGTGTCACGACCCAACATGATGGGCCGCGACGGAAACCCGATACCTTACTCAACCGAGTACCAACATAACAGATCTTTCATATAATTTTATCATAGGTAAATAAACCGGAGTAAAGCATGAGGGAATACAAACTTATACATATGAAGTACGGGCCTATAAGACAAAAACAACCACTCGTGTACTGAACATAGGCCGACAAGGCCATACAATCTTTTACGTATATGACATCTGTCGACAAGCCTTTAAGAATATATAATTTTCATAATGTTCCGGACAGAGTCCCGCCATACCAAACAATACACGTCTAAATCATACTAACCAAACAAGCAACTCCAAAGCAAATGGAGCGCACCAACATCTTTCGCTGAGCTAATATCCTACTTGGAGGGATCTCGACCTGTCTATCGGGACCTGCGGTCATAAAATGCAATGTCCCCATGAAAAAGGGACGTCAGTACTAATAATGTACCGAGTATGTAAGGAGTGAAAATTAGTAACTAATAGACATGAGAGAAACATGGATTAAAAGACTTGACATGTAAGTCTGAATAACTCTGTAAATCATGAAATACTCATAGTGTCATGCATGTGCATATGAATTTCATGTCGTGCGTAGGTACATGTGTTCATGATATCATTAAGCCTTTGAGGGCATCCAATCATATCATCTCGGCCACTGTGGGCAAAATCATTAACATATACCAGCTGATCAGGTGGTGGTGCGTATATAACGCCATAACCTTTCCCATATACCATATACATATATATACGCGTATATAACGCCATCTTGTTACAGGTCAATGTGCATGTATAAATTCCACTCCGGAATATCCAACCTCTAATGCAACCCACCTGGTCTCTGGTGCTCATACTTGACCTGCTGACAATTGAGACACCGAGCTACAAACTCCACAATATCCTTCTTCATCCGCCTCCACCAATAATGCTGTCTCAGATCCTGATACATCTACGCGGCACCCGGATGGATGGAATACCGTGAGCTATGGGCCTCTGCTAGAATTGACTCTGGAATCCCATCTACATTGGGCACACAAATCTGACCCTGTATCCTCAAAACCCCATCATCATCAATCATTACATCCCTGGCATAACCTTGACGGACCCTGTACTGAAGAACGAGCAAGTGTGGGTCATCATACTGACGCTCTATAATCCGTTCATAAAGAAAAGACCTGGAAGCTACACTAGCCAACACCCGGTGAAGCTCTGATAAGTCCAATCTCACAAACTGACCTGCCAAGGCCTGAACATCAAGTTCTAATAGTCTCTCTGCTGCTGGGAGATATGCTAGAATCCCTAAACTCTCTGCTCTACGACTCAAGGAATCAGCCACTACATTGTCCTTCCCCCGATGGTATAGAATAGTAATGTCATAGTCCTTGAGAAGCTCCAACCATCTCCTCAGATGCAAATTCAAATCCTTCTGCTTAAACAGATGCTGCAGACTGCGGTGATCAGTGAAAACCTCACAATGCACCCCATAAAATAATGATGCCAAATCTTCAAGGCGTGAACAATGGCTGCTAGCTCGAGGTCATGTATGGGATAATTCTTTTCTTGAGTCTTCAACTGGCGTGAGGCGTAGGCAATCACTCTTCCCTCCTACATCAAAACACAACCAATGCCTATCCTCTAGGCATCCTAATATACGGTATATGAACCTGAAGCTGATGGAAATACTAACACTAGAGCAGAGGTCAATGCAGTCTTGAGCTTCTAAAAGCTCTCCTCACACCCGCCCGACCACCTGAATGGAGCACCTTTCTGGGTCAATTTTGTCAAGGGCAAAGCAATAGAAGAAAACCCATCCACAAAGCGACGGTAATATCCCGCCAAACCAAGGAAGCTGCTAATCTCTGTAGCTGAGGACGGTCTGGGCCAACTCTGCACCGCCTCTATCTTCTTCGGATCAACCTGGATACCCTCACTGGACACCACGTGCCCCAAGAAAGCTACTAAGCCAAGCCAAAACTCACACTTGGAGAACTTTGCATAAAGCTTCTCCTCCCACAGTCTTTGCAATACAACTCTCAAATGCTGAGCGTGCTCCTCCTGGCTACGAGAATATACCAGGATGTCATCAATGAACACAATAACAAATAAATCCAGGTACGGATGAAACACGTTGTTCATCAAATGCATGAACGATTCTAGGGCATTGGACATCCCAAAAGACATCACTATGATCTCATAATGGCCATAACGAGTCCTGAAAGCTGTCTTGGGAATATCAGAATCCCGAATATTTAGCTGGTGATACCTGGATCTCAAATCAATCTTAGAGAACACCCTAACTCCCTGAAGCTGGTTAAACAAATCATCAATACAAGGCGGAGGATACTTATTCTTGACTGTAACCTTGTTCAACTGCCAATAGTCGATACACATTCTCATGGAACCATCTTTCTTCTTTACAAACAACACTGGTGCACCCCAAGGTGACACACTAGGCCGAATGAACCCCTTATCTAGGAGTTCCTGAAGCTGCTCTTTCAATTCCTTCAACTTCACTGGTGCCATACGATATGGAGGAATAGAAATAGGTTGAGTGCCTGGCACCAGGTCAATACCACAATCAATATCCCTGTCAGGTGGCATGCTTGGCAGGTCGGCAGGAAACACGTCCGGAAACTCACAGACCACTGGAATAGAATCAATAGTGGGAGTCTCAAAACCGACATCCCTCACAAAGGCCAAATACGATAAACACCCCTTTTCTACCATAAGTCAGGCCTTCAGGTAAGAAATCACCCTGCTAGGCACATACTCAACAGAACCTCTCCACTTAACCCTCGAAAGTCCTAGCATGGCTAAGGTCACGGTCTTAGCGTGATAATCAAGAAATGCATGACACGGAGATAGCCAATACATGCCCAATATCACGTCGAAGTCAACCATGCTAAGAAATAACAGATTCGCTCGGGTCTCCAGACCCCCAATAGATATCACACACGACCGGTACACACGGTTCATAACGAGAGTATCGCCCATCGGAGTCGACACATGAATATATGTAACAAAAGACTCACAGGGCATATCCAGGAAATGATCAAGTATGATGAAACATAGGAATACGTGGAACCGAGATCAAATAAGACCGAAGCATCTCGGTGACAGAATGAGACAATACTTGTAATCACTGCATCTGATGCCATAACATCTTGGTATGGCTGGGAGTACATAGAAACGAGCTTGACCTCAACCTGATCGACCTCCCTCTCTAGGTAGGCCTCTAGCTGAGTGACCCCCACCCCTAGATGCCTTGGTGGGTGGTGTAGTAACTGGTGCTGAAGATGAAAGATGGCTCCTCTACTGGAATGAACCACCAGAAAGACGGGGACAATACCTCTTGATATGACCTGGATCACCACACTCAAAGCAACCCCCCTCAGCAAATGACATTGGGGACTGAAGGGAACCCCTAGAACCAGAATAACCGGTGGAAGAACCATGCGCCGAGGAACCCTGAACTGATGGTGGCCGAGATGAACTCTGGGCTGGAAGAGCACTGAATGAGGAACGACCCATATGAGAGCTACGGGGACCATGCCCTGATGATACACCACCGTAGGCAGGGCGGACTAGCTGAGGAGGCCTAAATGGACGGCCTATGCTGTGCTGAGACTAACCTCATGAATGACCACCACCAAATCTACCAGATCCTCGAGGCCTCTTGGCCTTCCTCTCTACTCATTCCTGGCGGCGAACTGATTCAATCTCTCTGGCTATGTGCACTACCTCCTCAAAAGAAGCGCCAGATACCCTCTCCCTAGTCAGAATAATCCGAAGCTGATAAGTGAGGCCATCAACAAACCTCCTAATCCTCTCCCTATCTGTGGGAACTAGCCAAATAGCATGACGGGCCAACTCGTAGAACCTCATCTCATACTGCGTCACGACCATGTCCCCCTAACACAACTGCTAGAACTCCCTGCGCAACTCCTCCCTGTGGGACTGCAGTACATACTTCTCCAAGAAGAGAATGGAGAACCGATGCTAGGTAAAGGGCGCTGCATCAACAGGTCTACGCCTCTCACAGACCTCCCACCAAGAAAGTGCAGCTCCTGAGAACTGGAAGGTAGTAAATGAGACCCAACTGGCCTCCAATATCCTTGTTGTGCGAAGAATCCGCTGACGCTTTTCCAAGAAGCCCTGGGCATCCTCTCCCTCAGTACCACTGAAATTCAGAGGCTGAAGTCAGCTGAATCTCTCCAACCTGTGCTGCTCATCATCTGCCAAGGCTGGGACCACATAATCCTAGGTTGGGTAACCGGCTGGGCTGGAGCTTCCTCTGATGTCTGAAGCCCCTGAGTAACCTGCTCAGGTGTCCGGGCAACTGGATTCTGAGTGCCTCCCCCGGACTGATAAGTGGAAGCAGTAGTAGACATAACGACGACCTGTGCAAGACTGGTGCACACCATCAAAATCTGAGCTAGGGTCTCTTGAAGACTCGGAATCACAATAGGAACTGCCGGTGCCTGAGCCTGTCCTGCTTGAATCTCAACGGAAGGGACCTGATCCTAAGCTGTAGGAGGGTCCATAGGTACTGCCCCGGTTGCTGCGCAAGCTGCACTCCTCCCTATGCCACGGCCTCGACCACGTCCTCGACCTCGCGCTGGTCCAGCTGTGTCTGATCACCTCGATCGGTAGCACGAGTCCTCACCGTCTGTTAGAGAATGAAAACAACAAAAGTTTAGTTCCAGGAATCAATAGGATCACACGACAGAATTCAAAAATGTGAGATTTTCCTAAGGGTTCTGTAGCCTCTCTAAGATAAGTACAGACGTTTCCATAACGATCCACAAGACTCTACTAAACCTTCTGATGACTGGTGAGACCTATTTAACCTAGGGCTCTGATACCAACTTGTCACGACCCCAAATACTCAGTCGTGATGGCGCCTGTCGTGCAACCAGGCAAGACACACACTTCATTGAATCTAAATGTCCTTTTCAGAAAATTATAAAATTTAAAAGCAAATATTGATAATAATCTATTTGAAAGTTTAAGACAACATTTAAAGAACAATTCCAAAACCAACCCCGGATCTAGTGTCACTCAGTCACGAGCTACTATAACATAATAATGTCAAAATATGGAAATAGAAAACATAGTAATTAAAAATAAAGTGCAACAAGAAGATAAAGAAGGAGAAGACGAGGTCGCGATCCCCAACTGCTACCTCAACGACTCCGATGAAAGCTCTGACATCTGCTCAGTAACCACTGCCGGGTCCCAATGTACCTGGATCTGCACACAAGGTGCAGGGGTAACGTGAGTACACCAATAGAGAAGTAACGAACCCACACTATGGGTTGAAAGGTAGTGACAGACTAAATCTCAGAACTTACAATAGACAGTATACATAATTTAGACATGCTAACAGTTTATCAGAAATGAGTAAATATGCCATGTATGCTAGTATACTCTACATGCCATCATAATAATGTATGAAAATAGTGTGGATATGCACATAGTGCTTACAACCCGCACACAGTACTCCACTCAGTACCGTATATGACTCTCAGGCCCACAGAAGGTCCATCCCGGAATGTACGTAAGCATCGGTGACTGTAGTCACTCATTACTGAAGAAAAGTCCAATCCGTCCCCACGGAAAAGATCCATCTCCCGAAGTACAACACTCGGACATGATCCATGTCTATGGACGATCCATACCTCACATATCATCAACTTTGGACAAGGTCCATGTCCAGGGAAGATCCATCCCTTAATATCAATGTGCTCACTGGGGTGTAAATACTCCGGAGGAGCTCCTAATAGCCCAGGTGATATATCAAGCCAATGAAGGCATGATTAAAATATCGTTGCGGTTTGCAGTCCGATCTCATAATGGTCTCAATAGCAGGCTCTCGGCCTCAGTCAGTCATTCCTCTACACTCTCACTTATATGGCTCACATATGTATAAATCAGCCCGAAACAATCATGTATATAATTAAAAAAATACTAAGACTGAGGCATAAAACGGCATGCTATAACAGGACTGAGTACATGAAACCAAATAATCACAAAATGAGACAGTAATATACGACCACTCGAGTCTCAGTATTTTCGGCGTGAAGCCTTAGCATTTATACTTAAATTGATTTCTAACATGTTCACATTTATCACATAATAGAAGTGCAATTATCAATTCGTAATAGCTACTAGACGGTGCCATGGGATGAGCCAGGCCCCAATTTACTCGGTGTACACCCGCTTGCCCATCATTTGGCGTCACCTCAATTATAGTCAAATATCATGTAATTCGAGGTTTCGAACCCTCAGAACCAAGTTTGGAAACGTTACTTACCACAAAACCAGCTAAAATCTTAGCCCACAGTGCCTTTGCCTCTAGACTCAGCCTTCGAGTGCTCCAAATTTCTCAAAAATCAGATTTACATCATTATTATATGCAGAGGAACGAAGCCCATTCGAAATTTATCAAAATTACCCAAAAAATCCGAAATTGGTCAAACCCGACCCCCGGGCTCATGTCTCGGAATTCGATAAAAATTACAAAACTGGAATCCTCATTCTCTCATGAGTCTATAAATACCAAGAACATCAAAATCAGACCGCAATTGCCCCTTCAATTACTCAATTAAACTCTCCAATTTCCCATGTCATAACTCCCCCAATTTGGGTTTAAATCCCACTAATTTAAGGTGCAATTGCTTTGAAATCAACATAGCATCGCGATATGAAGCCAAAAATATTACCTCCAAGTGTTTCCCCTTTTATTCCCTCTTTAATCTCTCTCAAAAGCTTCAATCCCGTCCAAAAATGGTTAAAACGTGGTTAAGGGTCGCGGATAGGGCTTTTTAAATACACTGCCCAACACTTATGATTTCCTTAGTGTGTGTGCGTGAGAAGCCACGCGTTAGCGAAACTCTGACCAACTCCCTCTACACGGTTGCTTCCCTGGCCAGCGCGTTCGCACAAAAAAACACACAGCCTTCCCACGTACCTCACTCTATATGCGATCGCACACACGCGATCACATAGCACACACCCCCTAACTCCACGCGATCACAACCTCCCCAAACGCGGTCACATAGAGAAATTTACTTGCTGCTTCATACAAGCCTATGCGATCGCATCCTTACCCTTGCGTTCGCATAGAAGAAAACCAGACCTGAACACCAGCAAAAATGTGCAACTTTTCAACATCCAAACTTGATCTGTTAACCTCCCGAAACACCCCCGAGGCCCTCGAGACCTCAACCAAACATGCCAACACATCCCATAACCTTATTCAAACTTAGTCGAGCCTTCGAAACACCAAAAACAACGCAAAAACACCAAATTCACCTCGGATTCAAGCCTATGAACTTTGAAACTTGTAAATTTTGCCAAAGATGCCTAAACCATCCAAAACACTTCTGATTGACCTGATATTTTGTACACACATCCAAAATGACACTACGAACCTTCTCCAACTTCTGGAATTCCATTCTGACCCCGATAGCCTATTTTCCACTACCAATCAGAAATCGTCAAAAACTCAATTTTGCCAATTCGAGCTTAATTCTACTCCGGACATTAAAACCACATTACGAACACAATCTTAAGTCCCAAATTACCTAACGAAGCTATCCGGGCCATAAAATCTACATTCTGAGATCGTTTACCAATAAGTCAACTCCCAATTGACTTTTTCAACTATTAAGCCAATTTGAGAGACTAAGTGTCTCACCACGACCACTCCGAACCCGAACCAACTGACCCAACACATCCAAATTAGGTTAATTAACCCATGACAAAGCTGAAACAGGGGAAACGAGGCTAATCTCATGAAACGACCGGCCAGGTCGTTACACATAGCCTATAATCCTTGCGAATACTTTAGTACTCTCCTTGCCATCCCAGGCAGTTGTTCTGTGAATAAATCTAAGGTCCAGGGTATTCCCTCCTGTAGGTTTCTTTCTCACACCACGGCCTGTGGTCGAAATTCTTCCAATTTCGTAACTCTTGTTACCTTCTGTCATGTAGCATGTATGACTTTTTCCTTATATGTGCGCATATGTGACTCTTCTCCCCTTTTTTCTATAGCTTTTAGCCAATCTCTAGGATTCACTTTGTAACCATATACAGAGCTTGACAGGAGGTTCCTCTGGGCATCTATGGGTATACCGAAGTTATTGGTTCGGTACTTTGTTGACCTCACGAATATTGCTATACCTTATTTTGTTTATCCATCTGTATGACTTTACTGCACCTAGGTAGGTCATACTATACCATAACTCTTACCTTGATTTATCCTTATTGAGATCTGCTACCAAACTCCTGGTTACTTTCGTTGTTTATCCCATATGTATAAATCCAAGTCCTTTAATGCTCCCTCATTACTGTTCATCTTAATAATGACGGCCTAATCTCATCTCATACTTTGTGACTTTTGTCCATCCATTGTTGAGTCACCTTACGTGGGAAAATTAATCTCGTAGAATTCATGAATCCTTTTCTTCAAATCATTACTCAATCAAAGGCCCAACATCATCCTTTATCTACCACAATTACGCCCATATTCTACTATCAGGGCAGCATTTCATCTCTTTTAAATGTTACTTATGATGAGTAACTCCTTTGAGTTCATTTAGGCTATACTGAGCTTTCAATAACTTCAAGAAATAATCAGCTTTCTTGTTTTCACGGGCTTAATCTCGAGAACTTATCCGTTTCTCGTCACCTTCTCACTCGCCCTTTCTTGTCCTTATTCCTGTCTTCCTAAAACCTTGTCGCTTTACCATAATTTAGCTTGCGTCCTACATATATCTATTTATACTACTCTCAACGTTCCTTCAAATTTCTTGCATCATAGATTTCCTTATGTCATTTCGGAACATCAAGCGAGACATCACATCGTCTCTAACTCCTCGTTTTACTCTCTTAATTATCCCCCTCGATACCTAGAAACCATAGGCTGGAAAATATGCCATTGACGATGCCGTTATCATTCCTGGATACCGAATCCCCGTTCTTCTAGCCTTCTATCTGAAGTATAGACTATTCACAACCTTCTGCATTTGAGTATCTTGTACGTTGTTCACCTTTACCTTACTTACCTTAAAATCTCGCGTAATATCTTTTATCTCTTTCATAACCTCTCTTCCACATAGGTATAATTCATCTCCACAACTTGAAGCTCTATTATAATACTTGCACCTCTAGTCCATACACAATCCGCTGGGAGATTTATACTGACTTCTTATGAGAACGGTATTTTTCTAATTGGCTTTATTGTAGAGTCGTTATAGAATATGGTTGTTATAATTTCTCTCATATACCTCTGATATTAAGAGTGATCCTGCAATGTTCTCAATCACGATTTCTATATTTTTCTGGGTCCAATAATCAGACTCCTAATTTACTTGGTTGATGTAACTCTTTATTTTCCTCTTTCTTCTCATCATCCTTTATGTAGGCTTAAGTTGTCTTCTGATCTGCGGCTCATGGCATTTAGTTATTACTTTAGCCTTTCATGTACGCTATGGAAAACCGTGATACAATATTCTAATGATTCAATCCTTTGTCTATGACCTAGACCCAATTCCTTCTTTTAACTTATACCGGAGTCTTCTACGACTGATCATTAATCGAATAATTCCTTTCGTTCCATTTCAGCTTTCTTCAAACGTAAGCAATTGCTTTTCTTGGTCTTTTTGCCCCCTTTCTGCGTGCATACTTAGCTTATTTGAGTTCTCACGCATGCCAAAATTTATGTGCAACTCATATGGTCTCAAATATTACTTTTGGTTTTACTCCCTGCTCATTAACCTAGGTTCCACTTACTTTTGGAGTGCACACAATTTTGTAGTGAGACTGTTGTTACACAACTACTTCCTCTTTAGGCCATCGTGCTTCAGTTGAAGCCTTCTTCCTTATTTCCTCATCTAGTATTTCATTGTAGTACTTATGGAGGATCCTCTGACTCTTGTAAAGCTGTGAGTTTATCACATCGTATGCCTGATAGAATTTTGATGTTCTTCCTCGCCTATAATTACCCGTAGTTGCTTATCTCCACGACCTTGTGCTTGTAGGGTTTCTTCTGAACTAATATTTTGACTGCCTTCCCAGTGGTACTCTCTTTTATTTCTGTAACACTTATACGATATCTTTATCCACCCTTACTCCTATCCGAATTTTTCTCAAGGATCACGATGTCATAACTGTGAGGCTAAATTCTCCATGTTTGGGTTCCCTATGTTTATCTTGCACGACCTGTTGATTTGTCTGTATCCTCTTGTCTAGACATAGCTATGCTGTTCCTGAATCAACTACTAACAACTTGATGGCCCATTTCCGTATCAATATTCCGCGTAATCTTTCTTGGGTTATTTCCTCTGTCGTAACTTACCTCTCGTATTGGCTCCTTATTAATCAATAACATCTCGGTACTTCCTCTCCTTGACGTCGTGTTCGCATAATGTTCTGGAATTGCAGCATACTTGTAGGATTTGGATAATTGCAATGTTATCCCTTTCTCAGTCTTATCGCCTACTTCTTTTATTATTCCACAGTTACTATAGCCACTTAATTTCGACTTAATGCCATATCACTCCATATTCCCCCCTTTAGGGAAGTACTAAGATTTAGCGCTATGATGATCTACGTATAGATGTTTTAACTCTTTGGCATATTTTCACATCATCGATGACTCATACCCGCCTTGCAGTAATCCTTCTGCCCTAAGGATAACAAAATTCCTTACTCACAAGGGTGACACTCAGTGTAACTGGCACACTTAGTCCTTTAAGCTTAATGTTGCTCATATTGCTTGCTTTAAGAAAGCGTCTTCCTGAATGACCTTTAAGGGTTATTCTTATGTCGTCCATTCTTTTATCGCCGGAACGCAATCTGAAATTCTCATGATGCCGACTATTGTCAAATCACCCAGTCCCCAATTCATATTTAGTTTACCTTGTTCACTAGCCCATACTAATTTCTTATTACTTTAGGGTCTAACTTTTCCTTCTGATAATTACGTTAGAGTCGCAAACTTATTTCTTGAAATGAGGATATGACTTTATGGCCTATACTTCTTTTTGTTGTCTCAAGGCCTGTTACCTTTCGTCTTTTTCTTCACTTGACTATAGACTCTGTAATACTGCCATCATTTTCATTTTTCTTTTTTTTTCTGCCATTGTCATCCAGGTATCACATCTTACTTATAAGTCTTCACTAACTCTTTTCTTATTTCTCGTTATCATCCACATCTATCACTGTATTCGAAAAACTCAAACAAGACATTCCTTTGCTTTTACCTCCCCTTTCTCCATGCATTGGCTTTTTGAATTTCCTAACATTTTTTCTTTACTAGGGACGAGAGCCATACTAAAATAATATTTATCCCTTCAAGGCTTCTAGTGCCTGTCTTTGTAATATTCATATCTGGTTGTACTTATTGTAGAGTTCACCATTTGGGTGTCTCACAAGGAGATCTATTAGCACACTTGTAATATCTTTCGGAAATATCAACTAACGCAAACCATCCATCCATCATTTTGGGTTACTCTAACCCCAACCAGATCCTGGTATCCTGGCCTTCTCTTAAACCATATCCGTCAGCTCCCAAAGGGCATGACTGAGATGGGTGTGGCCGATTGTACATATATCTGTTGTTGTTGAAGATAACTCAAAATGCTTATATCTCTCTTCCCGAATTGTAGATAATGATCATCCTTACTAACTGGGTACCACTTACCCTTTTTCACCTTGTTTCTTATACTTGTTGAAACATGTACCTTCTGATTCTCTCGTTGCTTTTTACCACATGGGTGGATAGATATTCATGCCTTAGGGATTCTTATCAAGAAGCATATACCTTTTAGTACACACATGATCTGCTGAAGACCTCACATTTACTCATCATAAGCATGATGCAAAAATCGAGTTCCTCTAACTCAACACTTTCACAACTATATCTCTTACCAACCGTCTTCCTGAATGTAGGCATCGTTGTACTATGAATAAGATAGAGTTTAGGAAATTGAGTTCTTACAACTGAGCTCTACCACACGATCTAGGGTAAGAAGAAAGAGTGACAGTCTTAAATGTCCTGTAGCCTCCTGCTTATAAGTGTGGTGCACGGCACACCCATAAACAAGACTCTACTAGACATGGCTTGTAGACTCCCTAGGATAGAACTGCTCTGATACCACTTTTGTCACGACCCAACACGATGGGCCACGACGGGAACCCGATAACTTACTCAACCGAGTACCAACGTAACATATCTTTCATATCATTTTATCATAGGCAAATGAACCGGAGTAAAGCATGAGGGAATACAAACTTATACATATGAAGTACGAGCCTATAAGACCAAAATAACCACTTGTATACTGAACATAGGCCGACAAGGCCATATAATCTTTTACGTACATGACATCTATCTACAAGCCTCTAAGAATACATAATTTTCATAATGGTCGGGATAGAGTCCCGCCATACCAAACAATACACGTCTAAATCATACTAACCAAACAAGCAACTCCGAAGCAAATAGAGCGCACCAACATCTTCCACTGAGATGATAGCCTACTTGGAGGGCTCTAGACCTGTCTATCGGGACCTGCGGGCATGAAATGCAGCGTCCCAGGCAAAAGGGATGTCGGTACCAATAAGGTACCGAGTATGTAAGGAATGAAAACTAGTAACTAATAGACATGAGAGAAACATGGAGTAAAAGACTCGACATGTAAGTCTGAATAACTCTGTAAATCATGAAATACTCATAGTGTCATGCATATACATATGAATGTCATGTCGTGCGTAGGTACATGTGTTGATAACATCATTAAGCCTCTGATGGCATCCCATTATATCATCTCGACCACTGTGGGAAAAATCATCAACGTATACCAGCTGATCAGGTGGTGGTGTGTATATAACGCCATAACCTTTCCCATATCCCATATACATACATACATACATATATATATATATATATATATATATATACGCGTATATAACGCCATCTGGTCATGGGTCAATGTGCATGTATAAATGCATGAAATGCATATGAAATACGTTAATAAAATCTCTCGGTACGTCATAAGACCATTATGCCTCTGATTAATATCATGTAATAAACTTTACCAACTTACATATTTCTGAGACCCATGAACAGATGATAGAATAATATGACACATGGAAGAATAAGAATATATACATCTCTAGTATTTCTACGAATAGAGTAATTTATGGAAGTTGTGCATTTGCCCATTTCTCTTATGTCGTATTGATCATGCCAAAAGAAAGAAGGAATAGCCTTAACATATCTGAGTCGATTCTCTTGACAATCCCTCTGACACACGTTAATTGTGACAAACACGTAACAGCGAGATCGAAATAAGGAACAATCGTATGAAATGCTCAAAGCAATAACGTTGTTGTTGCAATCGAAACTCTTTTCTCAAGAGATTTATAACGTTCTATGTATATGAAATGGAAAGTTTCTGGAACTTTTCTCAAGAGATTATAAAATGTTGCATCTTCGTTCAAACTCTCTTTCTCAAGAGGTTATAACGTTACTATGTATGAAATGGAAAGTTTGCTGAAATCCTTTCTTAACAGACTATAATGTTATCCTTATTATATATATATATATATATATATATATTTAGGTGGACCCCACATAAATAACTTTTCCAAGTGTGACACCTCTAAAGTTGTTTCAATAATCATAGATTGGGAAAGGGGGTGCTGCCACGTGGGGAGGGGTTAAGCTTATCCCAAGTTTATTAATTAATTACCCATTAATTTTAATTAACTTGTTAATTTTTCCATTAACCAATAATTCACATAATTAAGAATTATCTCAAATACATAGAATAGTATTTACTTTTAATACACTTTATGTACCCTACTATCATGGTCATGGGGTACCTTGTATGACACTAGTCTATAAATATCGGTATTTTAGCTCGGGCCGTATTTTATCCCAAAATGCCAAACATCGACGAAACTCATTATTTTCGATTTTCTTACCCTCTCACCTTCATGATTTACTTATGCCTTGTTTGAAATAGCATAATACTGATAATCCCAAAATAATCCCATTCCCCAGCTTACATCGATTAACTTACGACGAAACATTAACGTACAAAAATGCGGGATGTAACACCTAATTTCCGAGCTTTCATCAATTTATTTATGGCGCACTTTCACGTATGTAAATATGAGGTTTAACAATAAGTCTCACGTAGCGGTATAAGGAAAGATTGTGATTGTAATTGTGGAATGAGGTCACGAGGCGGTACCTCCATTGTGATTATTGTTCTGATCTCTCATTTACCTCACTTGTTTTAGTCCGCATTGTTTTCTTGATGTCCTTATTATGTGTTCCTTCCTTGTTTCCCTATTGCTTTAAATTCGATTGTAGCTTACCTTGTCATATTGCTTTATTGCCACTATTCTCACTTTTCATTTCTAGTGCATGCTGTACTTGTTCAGGTTTTCTTATCCTAGTAGGCGTCTTGACCTGACGTCATCACTACTCTATCAAGGTTAGTCTTGATACTTACTGGGTACTATTGTGGTGTACTCATACTACTCTTTTGTGCATTTTTGTGCAAATCCAAGTACCTCGACCCAAGCTAGGCACCAGTGAGTAAAACATTCAAATCGAAGACTTCAAGGTATACCTGCCCGGCGTTCGCAAGCCTCGGAGTGACCCTTTGTCCTTGCTTTTTTTCTACTGCTTACTCTTAATCTTGACAATGTTATACTAGGTATTTTATAGTATATTGAAGTAGAGCTTATGGCTCAGCCTTGCCAGATTTTGGGAGTTATTGTCAGCAGTATTGTTGAGTTCTATTGTGATAGCTAGATATAGTTTAAATTTGAAGTTATATTATTATTTCCGTTATTTTTCCATGTATGTGTTGATGCCCAATTTTTTCTCGAAATTATTTTCAAACTTATATTTTACCTTCAAAATCACTTTTCATAATGAATGATATTTTTCATAATTTTTCATATTTTTATCAAATTATTTTCCTATTTATTTAGCATTTTTATTCAATAATTATTCATAAATTATATTATAAATAATTTCAAAATATTCCCCAGCTCAATATATCATTTTTAATCCTATTAGTATTTAATTATTCCACAAATTAACCGATTAGGCATTGTTTAGCTAAAACTACACAAATTTTGCAACTATGGCCTAATTGTGCATTTATGCTATTTTAATTCCATAATTAATTATTTTTATATTTTTCATATTAGCTAATTACCTTAAATTTCACTTACTTAGCATTAATCTTATTTTTATATAATTATTAGCTATTTTATTAATTTTTTTATTTTTATTTTTCATGGGTATTTAAAATCTGGCCACTTTTAGTTTTTGATTTCAACCCAATACCAACCCATTTAATTGACCCAGTAACCCAACCCAGACTAATATCCTACCCCGCCCAACCCTAAACCAATATGAGTCGTTGATCAAATTAGATCAACGACCCACATTATTATTACCATAATTAAACTCAACTAACCCCCCCCCCCGACCCCTCTCATTCTCACTGGTCTCTCATCTCTCTACTCTCTCTCTCTATCTCTCTAGTCTCTTATAGAGACTTCTGTCTCCTCCCTACTCTGATGAGTCTCTTCATCTTCTCCGGCGACCTTCTCCACCGGAGGCCATGGATTCCTCGCCCTATGCCTCCTATGGTTCCCTTATGTCGGTGTTTGCCATCTCTAAGGTCTTCAAGAGATCTAGGTTAATCCTCCTACCCCCAGGCCTGTGCTCACCATTCTCCGGCCACCTCCGGCCACTCGAGTAAGATCCATGACCATTGGGGCTAAACCAGTAACATTTTCGAGGTTTTTCTTATCTTTATGGATTCTTTTTGAAACCCTAAATGCTTAAAACTCACCGATTCTTTTAGATCTATGATAGATCTATGTATATTTCAAGCTATTTCGTTGTTTTTCTCAAAGATTCTCCTGTTTTCCCTAAAACGACTCTTCGTTTTCAACTAGGGTTTCGTGACCCCTTTTCAAAAACGGTTCTTCTTCTGATTCTTAGTAGTTTTTAATGTGTTTGAACGATTCTCCTATGTTTTTCTTGTTGTCTAAGTTATTATGCAAAAAAGCCTTAATTTTCTAGGTTGTCTGTTATTACATGTTTATGGGTGTTCGTTTCTTATGAAGATGTCTATATATTCTTTATGATTATCGCTTTAGCTTGTTTCTAGGGTTTTCAATCTTATATTGTTCTCTAAATGTTTGCTTAGGGTTTCTCTGATCTTGTCCAATATGTGTTATTTACTGTTTAAAAGGCCTTACTATTTGTTTTACTGATTGTTTGCATGATAATCTATATTGATTTTATGTATGCTCCTTAAAACTGTGATACTTTCCTTAAAGACTGTGGTTTTGTGTATTTTCCTTATGACTCTTTACTGATTTTGAATTGTTTCCTTATTTGTGTAATACTTTCCCTTGATTTGGTATCGATTCCCTGTGATTGGAATCTCACTCGATATCCTCTTTACTAATTCTCAGACCTGAGTTGTACTCTGTCTTATTTTAGGTGCTATCAATATTTCTCATATACTTTCCTTACTTGGAATACTCTGCATTTAGTCTTCATTAAATGCCATATGCTTGACTATTCTG
The DNA here is from genome assembly GCA_005239495.1 of Nicotiana undulata. Lineage (NCBI taxonomy): Eukaryota > Viridiplantae > Streptophyta > Magnoliopsida > Solanales > Solanaceae > Nicotiana > Nicotiana undulata. Next base: position 109,379 of record ML286900.1, on the reverse strand, counting down.
GTAAAAATCAGTTTGTAATCGACCATTTTCCTTGTTTAGCATGAATTGTGTTCGTTTGAACTATGACTCCCTAATTAAAGGGAGTCCGGGTCTTTAATTAATTCTGATTAAGTATTCTTCCTATAAGTGTGTTAAATTATTACTTCTTACCTTATTTTTTCTGCATTTTCAAACTATAAATGCCTCTACTCTCTCATTAGCAACACACGAACACACACCTTGTTCTACTCTTTCTTACTCACACATATACATTCTATTGCTCCTATTGATTGTATGTTGTTACTAGTCGGATAAAAGCCAAGACTAGTTGTGCTGTTTGCTTCTTCTTTACTCTGTATTGTCTATCTTCAACTGGTATGTTTCCAATTTATATTTAAAGACTCAAAACAACATGTTTCTCTGGTTACCACGATTCATCTTTTTTCTGATCTTCTTTTATTTATGGTTGTGTTGTCCTACTTGCAACTAATTTGGTATATTATGTTATTTAGTTCTTGGTACCCCTCCCCTTAGCCTCAGCATGTGTACTCCCTCTTGTGTGTTTCAATATCACCCTGTTCATGTCTTTTGAGATCTCTAGTGTGATATAATTGCATTGTGTAGTACCCTAAACTGCTTTTCCTAAACCTATGTGTAATCATGTCCTACCCTCTCCCAGCACTCCCTCTAATTTGATTCTGTGTTGGTTTCAAACCATGACTGATCCTATTCTCTAAACATCTCTGATTGTGTGACCATTAATATTCCTGCACCAATTGCAAGACTTTTGCCTGCTATGTGTTCATCATGTTATGTGCTCTATGTATCCCGATCCCCATTGCCCCTGTGTGGAGGTTTGTGTTGCTGAACCGATCTTGGTTCTGTGTTCCTTGAGTGTTACTAAACTTGTTTGGTTCTATGATTGGTCTGTTGCTTATGTGATTCCACTACTGTTTTTTCCAAAAAACTGTTTACCAAACAACTTTCTTGAAATGTTTTCTTAAGTAAGGCCCTTTCAACACTGTTTTGTCAAAAACCTTTTAAAATTTATCTCCTGCACTTCACTCTACTCCTAGACCTTTAAGTTCTACCCCCTCAGTGTGAGCACTGCTTTGGGACCCTTGAGCTCCCTCTGAACTTTGACGCACTGAGGCTGGTACTTCCACACTACACATTGTTCCACTCTTGGTTACTAAGTCTGGGTGTGAGCATTGCCCGGGAGCCCTTGAGATCCTTAGGGAACTTTGACACACCCGGATTATTGAAGGCTATGAAATACCAAAAGGCAATGAGGTTTTGGAGGATTTGGGCCTATTGAAGGCTCCCTATAAAATAACTTCTTACCTTTTCTACTTTGTTTATGTAATTCATAATTCCTGGTTGTAATATGGGGGTTGGATAGTGAAAATGGGAGGGATAACTATGCATGCTTAGCTATTACAAGGGTAGAAACCATGATTAGGTTTTATTTCCTATCTGCGCAATAGAGATCCTGTGTAGGTTCATATGTTCATGCATTAGAGATCCTGCTTCTTAGGTTTCTGTTGTTTTATCATACTCACTTTGCTTAGAAAATCCTGCTAATAAATGGCGTTCTTTGCTATCGATGCCATGTACACCTAGAGATCATGCATTAGGCCTAACAAACTAATAAGCAAGTTATTCTGCATTTCCTGAAACTGTGCCTAAACAACGCAATATTGACACTTAGAGATCCTATTTAGGTTAAATAATAGTAATCAACATGTCATATCCGCATACACTGAAGCATGCTTAAACAGTTAGAAAGTTCTGCTTAGGTTCTGCCTATACATCACTCTGTATTTCTGTGCATTAGAGATCATGTCCTTAGGATTGCATTCATACCTGCTTAGGAACCTCTAGTCCAATTACTGATAAAAACAGTTTCATTCATTTTTGACAAACAGCTAGTAATAACCCTGAATTCTGAACACTTAGAACAACGTGTTTAATAATACAATTTCAAGCAGTTTTCTTTAGGTAATTCTAATACTTGCACATTGTTTTACACCTAGGCGAGCCTTAGGTGATAAATTTGTTAAAACTAGAAATCTGCTTCCTTGTGTAAACTGCCTAACATTTGACAGGTTTTGAAATCAGTAGGCAAAACTGATTAGGTTATTTACTCTGAATTACAAATCTGCTTCTCTGATGTTTTAACCTAGACACCATGTCTTAGGATTCCAATCAATACTGCCCTTATATGTGTTTGAGTCGTGCTAATTATGTGCATAACCTGTGGAGGTAAATTTGAGCCTCTTGTATGCGCCTATGTGTTTCTCATTTGCTGCAGTCCTAAGTGTTTTTACCTGTCGCTTTAGAATTTTACCTTTAAACCTGAGGGTCCGTCTAGAACCTCCCTTTAGGATAGTAGTCCTAACCTCCTCCGGAACTGATAGGATGGGGCGGGTAATAGCACGCAATAGAGGTCGTGACCAACATGCGCTTTAATTATCTTCACGGGTGGGGAAGGGTAGAATATGGATATGATTACCGATGCGCTAATACCACGTGTAGCCCCTCTCTGAGGAGTGTCTATCGGGTATTGCATTGATGTGATCCATATTATTTCAAACCTAGGATACCATTCCTTTAAATGTTAGATTATAACTCTTTTCAAACTTAGCTGTACTATAATTATTTTCCAAACACTTGCTCGCTTAATGTCACACCTCCTTTTTCACTACCCCTCGGATTAATGAGGGGTAATAAGGGAGTTTTTCCACTTTAAGTGACATTATTCGAATTTGGGATTTATTTTAGTTTTTCAGAGTCGCCACCCAGATTTTTGACGATACTCCGGGACACCGTTTATTTTAAAAATCCCAAATCGAGGAATTTTGACTCTGTTTTAAGTTGTCTACAACCAGAAATCCGAGTAAGGAATTTTGTTAACCCGGGAGAAGGTGTTAGGCATTCCCGAGTTCCATGGTTCTAGCACGGTCGCTTAACTATTAATATTTTGTCCTAAGTTATCTGATTATTTACGTATTTTAGCCTATTGTGCATTTTTAACCTTTTTAACCGCTTTTAATATTTATGGAATTATGGAATTTATTTAAACAAATCGCGGTGTCTCGTACTTGTCGTTTGGCACACGTCGCAAATCGCACCACAAGAAATGCACCCGCGATTTACGACATGCTTGTTTTATTATTATTCGAAGCTATAGTCGGGTCACATGAAATGAAAACCCGAACTTAGATTATATATCATGACTATGCCAAGGGAACCGCACCCATAGCCACGATAATTTATTTAAACACGCCTAAAGCAAACTACAATTATTCATAAATTATTTATTTTTCCTAAGGTTGGAGAATGCATGGATATTCAAAGTTTGGACATGAAATAATCGGAGGTCACAATGTGGTTTAGCTATTTGGAATCCCATATAAAGTGACATAAGTCTGAATCCTTCCTAATTTGCATAAAACCCAACAGATTGTCTTAAAAGAATATGGTCCATTCTACTTCCCCAACTAAATGAAAATCCCCATTATTATTCTCTCAAAAATCAAAATGGCACAGTAGCCTATCAACACAATTGATCAGATAAGATAACATCAAATGAGTTAGAAAAGAGATTTGTCAAACTATCAAATTATCATGCCCGCATTTATCATGTAAATGAACAAAACTCACAGCTTCAAGCATTCGTTGATCTAGCTACTTACACAGCAAAGAGAACATCACAAACTTATGGACATCCGTCATATATAATTTGACATAAATTAAATCTATTATGCTATCATTCATAGAACAAATCAAGTAATGAGAGGGAATAACAAAGTGAAGCTAATAACAATATGGAAGTAAAAGAAGAAAGATGAACCTTCATTGCCAAATTTGCGACGTATACAAAGGAGCATGTGCTCAAAGAAATGACGACACCCAAACGAGTTACCGATTGGGACTTCGAACCTGTGACGGAGCCTTGAACGTAAAAGTTGCAACCTCGATCACCCTCGCAAACCAGTGATTCAGTTGTTGTTTTTATATGATTATGAAGGTGATTTTCGGAGCTAAAAATGGTGGTGTAACTCAAGTGTTTTCATGGCTATTTTTAGATGGGTTGAGGTTAGTTTTTGGGTGTTGTTTAGGTGAAGAAAGAAGCTGGTTTTGGTATGAGAAACAATGGTGTTTTCAAGTGGAAAAGAACTGGCCGGACATGGCAGAACTCCGGCGAAACGTTCGGCGGGGCCAGGAGCTAACAGAGAATGTCTTACATGGCTGATCTTTCAGCGTTTTTCATGGTGATTTCAGCTGAGTTTTGGGGTGGTTTGAAGGTGTTTTTGGAGCTGGGTTTATTGGTGGGTTTAAGATCTGTTTCGCCGGATTTTCAAAAAGAGATGGAAGGTGAAGGAAGAAGAGAAGAACGGAAGCAACAGCGATGTCATGGTCGCCGCCGGTCATTGCCTCCGGTAGTGGCAACCATGGAAAGGTTGAGAGATGCAGTCTCGTTTCTGCTTGAAAACGAAAATGGAGGCGTCCTCTTTCAAGGGAGATGACTCCTGCTTGTTTGAATGGTCTGCTAATACATGGATACAGGGTTTGAAAAATGGCTTCTTTTTTTGGGGGGGGAGGAGCTCCAATTTTTGTGTAATTAGGTATCTATTATATAGAGGAGGGGAAATAGGGTTAGAATGTGGGGAATTTGGTTGGGCCTGAGATTTTGGGCCCTGAAATTAGGCCAATTTGAAACAAGGGCAAATTTTATGTTTCAAAAATAGTCATCTTACTACTAATTAATTTTTTTTATCGAAATGACCATTAACATTTTAACTAATTAAATAAACTAATTGATTAAGCTAATGTATATTTTTTGTGACTTTTATATATTAATCTATCAATTAAAGGATAATTATTTTTTAAAATTGCGAATTAAACCTAAGATTACATGAAATGAAAAAATGTGACAATTTTTATGATTTTTCTATGACTTTTCTATGATTTTAAAATATTAAACATGCATGAAATGCAACTAAAATAAATAAGTTCCTAAAAGTAATTTTTTTGATTATTTTTAGGAGTAATTTCCATGCGGGGCAAAAATTGGGTGTTCACAGCTGCCTCTCTTTGCTCGAGAACATGAAGGGTTTTCGGGAAAAGATAAAGTGAGCAACCACGAGTAATTTGTGCCCGTTTGGTACTCCATTTGGAAGCATTTTGAACAAGGTTTGACCGAACCTTGCTTCGCAGGTTGCCTACATATCCTTGGCTATAAAGGAATCAGGTCAGTGTAGTTCTGGAAGTTTTGGAGTGATGGAGTGATGAGTTCGAGAGTCGAGCGAGGTTCCGTCCGAGGCTCCGGTTCATGGTCCTGCTATTACATCAAAATCCAAATGAAAAAGACTAACTAAGCCTATCAGCTACGAGTTACAAGATTATTATCTACGGGTCTTCTGAAGCTTGATCTTGAGTCTTGGCTGCTTCTTTATATAGACTCTGATCTGAATCTTGATGCTTGTTCTTTGTAGGTGTTGGTTAAATATTCTTCAGCTTTTCGGATCAAGGCAGGATATACAGAACGGATGACTTCAATCTCGTCCTGAATAGTCCACGTCTTTTCTGCTTCTGCACTTTGGGGTTCAACTCTTTTCTTTTTCTTCTTTTATTTTATTCTGAATTGAGACGTCTTCTTTTGGTCGTCTCGAATCCATTGTCCTAAAAATGCAATCTGCACAAAAATCAAAAAGCAAACGAACGAAATATTCTGCCCCAATTTTCACTAGGAAAATTTTGTGAGTTATTGTAAGGAAATCTATACTACTTTATTATTGAAAGCGGTGAAAAGCCAGAAACATTGCACCCGGAGTTATTGTAGACTAGGGAGTTGATACCCTATTCCCAAAGGTAAAATGAACTAGGGGTCAGAGACCCTATGTTGGAAGAGAATTGAGAGGTTCTACTGTCGTCAAGAAAAGATCACCGGGTTATGCCGGTGTTTGTAAATGAGATTTATCGGGTTATGCCGTATCAACCAGGGAATGGAGACCCTATGTTGTCATCGAGTTATGTCGGCATCAACTAGGGAGTGGAGTCCCTATGTTGGAAAATCGTCAACTAGGGATTGGAGACCCTATGCTAAAAAATCATCAACTAGGGAGTGGAGACCCTATGTTGGAAAATCATCAACTAGGGAGTGTATACCCTATGTTGGCATCAACTAGGGAACGGAGACCCTGTGTTGGCATAATCATCGACTAGGGAGTGTATACCCTATGTCGACATCAACTAGGTCATGTATACCCCATGCTAAAAACGAACCAAGAAGGATTTTTTTTCAATTTCATTTTTTTTAAACAATCATTCTTTTAAACAAAATGCTCCAATGCTTATTTTCTGAGAACATAAATAAACTATTTTTTTTTCTTCTAGAACAAGACTTCTTCTTCTTTTTGTTTCATTTTTTTTTAAAATTATCCTAGGAGAAAATTCATCAGACTAGGTTTTCTTATCTTAGGAGAAAGATTCATCAGACTAAGATTTTGATCCTAGGAGAAAATTCATCAGACTAGGCCATTTTTTTTTTGTTATCTTAGGAGAAAGGTTCATCAGACTAAGATTATGATCCTAGGAGAAAATTCATCAGACTAGGTCATTCATTTTATTTTTTTTATCTTAGGAGAAAGATTCATCAGACTAAGATTTTGATCCTAGAAGAAAGTTCATCAGACTAGGTCCTTTTTTTGTTATCTTAGGAGAAATATTCATCAGACTAAGATTTTGATCCTAGGAGAAAGCTCATCAGACTAGGTCTCTTTTTGTTATCTTAGGAGAAAGATTCATCAGACTAAGATTTTGATCCTAGGAGAAAATTCATAAGACTAGGTCTTTTTTTTGGTATCTTAGGAGAAAGATTCATCAGACTAAGATTTTGATCCTAGGAGAAAATTCATCTGACTAGGTCTTTTTTTTTATCTTAGGAGAAAGATTCATCGGACTAAGATTTTTATCCTGGAGAAAGTTCACCAGACTAGGTGTTTTATTATCTTAGGAGAAAAATTCATCAGACTAAGATTTTTATTGGGAGGAAAATCCATCAGACTAGGACTTTTTATCCTAGGAGGAAAAATGTGAAGAGCAAAGGCAACCTTTTATGCACACAGATAAAGGAAAAAATTTGAGAAACTTCCCTTTGTCGGTTCTTCTCTTTTCTTTTTTTTTTGTTTTTGTTTTTGAACCAACTTTCTTGCACTGCTTTGTTCCTGTTTCAAACCAAGAAAATTTTGTCAGTTTTTAAAAGTGGTGGTCGGTTTGTGGTCTTGAGTCTTGGGCAGCTTGGCTTTCGGTCAATCAACTTGAGTCAGTTTTAAAAGGCTCTTTAGTCTGCATCAACCCTGGTTGTTTCACACCCGGTATCATTTGTATTTATGGCTCAGTCAACCTTATCCCAACTGGAGATTTTTGCTTAGGAGACCTTTTTCTCACATCTTGAATGACTTTCTTGCTTTTTGGAGCAAATTGTCTGTCAGAGGGAATCACCAGTAATCTTTGCTTGGGCCATGTCGGCTGACAGGAGTCTTTTGGGGGGAAACCATTTTCATGAACCCTCGAGGCATGTTGACTGTAACCGCTGAATGTGCTGGCCAAATTTGCTTTGTGCAACTGAAAAGCTGGTAGCAGATTTTGAAATCCTTTCTTGCTTGTTTCGACAAGGAATGACTCAGAGTGAATGACACAATGATGAAAAGAAACAAGTATTAACAAGTAATGCCCCTGTCGGAAGGACAGAAGGAAGAGTTCTTTTTTTTTATTTTTTTTTTTATTTTTTGCGGTAACTAGCCTTAATGATCATGACATGCATTTTGGACTTAAGGGCCGATCTATCAAACTGATCAAATCTTCCCTTTCAGCATTCTTATGACCTTTGAAGTTGGGCTTGTTCGTGCTAATCCTTTGCATCAGTTTCACGACTCATCTTCGACTAGTGGTGCCCCGAGAGGTTTGCACCAACAAGTCTCTCTCATTTATTTTTCTCTACTTACCGTCGCCTTACAGTGCCCGTGAAGGTTTTCACTAGCAAAACTCTTTCATTTTCTCATTTTTTCCTTTTCTTTTTCTTTTTCTTTTGTGAGTAACTTGACAGTGCTCTATGTCGTGTGGAAATTGTTGCTTATTCCATGCTTTCTTGCATGAGCAACTGACAATGTTCTATGTCGCGTGACAACCATTGCTCATTGCATGCTTCTCTTGGAATTCTTGAAGGCATATCGAGAGGTCTTTATTTGGAAGGTTTTAGGATAGGATTGGAAATGAGGGTCGGCATGAAGGCTTAAAGTAGACTCAGAATGAGGGGTTATAAACTTACAACTCTTGGAATCGACTCTTTTAAAAGTGGAATAAAATTTCTGCCCCAGTTTTAGCTACTGGGATTTTTTTTTGGATTTTTTTTTCTTTTCTTATTTGGTTGGACCGAACCGTGTAAGGCTGCCTACGTATCCTTTTTTTCTTAGGAATCAGGTCTAACGTAGTTCAAACATCTGACCTAACTATTTTTTTTCTTTCTTTCTTTTCTTTGTCTTTTTTTTTCATTTTTCTTTCTTTCTCTCTTTTTTTTTTACTGCCCCAATTTTGTTTTTTTAGGGCATAGATCTCAGACTATTCTTTTTCTCCTTTTTTTTTTCAACAGATTGCCCCAACTTTTATTTTCTTAGGGCGTGGACTTTGACTGTTCTTTTCTTCTCTCCTTTTTTTCATTTGAATTTTCTAAGATTTGCCCCAGTTTGTACTCTTGGGCATGGACTTTTCTTTGCATTTTTTGACTCTGTTTTAAGTTGTCTACGACCAGAAATCCGAGTAAGGAATTCTGTTAACCC
>ML286900.1:43562-100371 GCA_005239495.1 Nicotiana undulata | reverse complement strand
TTTATTTAAACAAATCGCGGTGTCGCGTACTTGTCGTTTGGCACACGTCGCAAATCGCACCACATGAAATGCACCTGCAATTTACGACATGTTTGTTTTATTATTATTCGAAGCTATAGTCGGGTCACATGAAATGCACACCCGAACTTAGATTATATATCAGGACTATCCCACGGGAACTGCACCCATAGTCACGATAATTTATTAAAACACGCCTAAAGCAAACTACAATTATTCATAAATTATTTATTTTTTCCTAAGGTTTGAGAATGCATGGATATTCAAATTTTGGACATGAAATAATCGGAGGTTACAATGTGGTTTAGCTATTTGGAATCCCATATAAAGTGACATAAGTCTGAATCCTTCCTAATTTGCATAAAACCCAACAGATTGTCTTAAAAAAATATGGTCCATTCTACTTCCCCAACTAAATGAAAATCCCCATTATTATTCTCTCAAAAATCAAAATGGCACAGTAGCCTATCAACACAATTGATCAGATAAGATAACATCAAATGAGTTAGAAAAGAGATTTGTCAAACTATCAAATTATCATGCCCGCATTTATCATGTAAATGAACAAAACTCACAGCTTCAAGCATTCGTTGATCTAGCTACTTACACAGCAAAGAGAACATCACAAACTTATGGACATCCGTCATATATAATTTGACATAAATTAAATCTATTATGCTATCATTCATAGAACAAATCAAGTAATGAGAGGGAATAACAAAGTGAAGCTAATAACAATATGGAAGTAAAAGAAGAAAGATGAACCTTCATTGCCAAATTTGCGACGTATACAAAGGAGCATGTGCTCAAAGAAATGACGACACCNATTTTAACTAATTAAATAAACTAATTGATTAAGCTAATGTATATTTTTTGTGACTTTTATATATTAATCTATCAATTAAAGGATAATTAATTTTTAAAAATGCGAATTAAACCTAAGATTACATGAAATGAAAAAATGTGACAATTTTTATGATATTTCTATGATTTTAAAATATTAAACATGCACGAAATGCAACTAAAATAAAGAAGTTCCTAAAAGTTATTTTTTTGATTATTTTTAGGAGTAATTTCCATGCGGGGCAAAAATTGGGTGTTCACACTTAATATTTAAATCCCCTCTTACTTGAGCCCCCTACCNTATTATTATTCGAAGCTATAGTCGGGTCACATGAAATGCACACCCGAACTTAGATTATATATCAGGACTATCCCACGGGAACTGCACCCATAGTCACGATAATTTATTAAAACACGCCTAAAGCAAACTACAATTATTCATAAATTATTTATTTTTTCCTAAGGTTTGAGAATGCATGGATATTCAAATTTTGGACATGAAATAATCGGAGGTTACAATGTGGTTTAGCTATTTGGAATCCCATATAAAGTGACATAAGTCTGAATCCTTCCTAATTTGCATAAAACCCAACAGATTGTCTTAAAAAAATATGGTCCATTCTACTTCCCCAACTAAATGAAAATCCCCATTATTATTCTCTCAAAAATCAAAATGGCACAGTAGCCTATCAACACAATTGATCAGATAAGATAACATCAAATGAGTTAGAAAAGATATTTTCAAACTATCAAATTAGCATGCCCGCATTTATCATGTAAATGAACAAAACTCACAGCTTCAAGCATTCGTTGATCTAGTTACTTACACAGCAAAGAGAACATCGCAACTTATGGACATCGGTCATATATAATTTGACATAAATTAAATCTATTATGCTATCATTCATAGAACAAATCAAGTAATGAGAGGGAATAACAAAGTGAAGCTAATAACAATATGGAAGTAAAAGAAGAAAGATGAACCTTCATTGCCAAATTTGGGACGTATACAAAGGAGCATGTGCTCAAAGAAATGACGACACCTAAACGAGTTATCGATTGGGACTTCGAACCTGTGACGGAGCCTTGAACGTAAAAGTTACAACCTCGATCGACCTCGCAAACCAGTGATTCAGTTGTTGTTTTTATATGATTATGAAGGTGATTTTCGGAGCTAAAAATGGTGGTGTAACTCAAGTGTTTTCATGGCTATTTTCAGTTGGGTTGAGGTTAGTTTTTGGGTGTTGTTTAGGTGAAGAAAAAAGCTAGTTTTGATATGAGAAACAATGGTGTTTTCAAGTGGAAGAGAACTGGCCGGACATGGCAGAACTCCGGCGAAACGTTCGGCGGGGCCAAGAGCTAACAGAGAATGTCTTACATGGCTGATCTTTCAGCGTTTTTCATGGTGATTTCAGCTACGTTTTGGGGTGGTTTGAAAGTGTTTTTGGAGCTGGGTTTAAGCTATGTTTCGCCGGATTTTCAAAATGAGATGGAAGGTCAAGGAAGAAGTGAAGAACGGAAGCAACAACGATGTCATGGTCGCCGCCGGTCATCGCCTCCGGCAGTGGCAACCATGGAAAGGTTGAGAGCTGCAGTCTCGTTTCTTCTTGAAAACGAAAATGGAGGCGTCCTCTTTCAAGGGAGATGACTCTTGCTTGTTTGAATGGTCTGCTAATACATGGATACAGGGTTGNATTAACATTTTAACTAATTAAATAAACTAATTGATTAAGCTAATGTATATTTTTTGTGACTTTTATATATTAATCTATCAATTAAAGGATAATTAATTTTTAAAAATGCGAATTAAACCTAAGATTACATGAAATGAAAAAATGTGACAATTTTTATGATATTTCTATGATTTTAAAATATTAAACATGCACGAAATGCAACTAAAATAAAGAAGTTCCTAAAAGTTATTTTTTTGATTATTTTTAGGAGTAATTTCCATGCGGGGCAAAAATTGGGTGTTCACACTTAATATTTAAATCCCCTCTTACTTGAGCCCCCTACCTGTTATTTGCTAATTGTACAAATTCATGAAAACTATTTGGCCGGGAACCACACTTGTGGATCCTGAGGGGTGCCTAACACCTTCCCCTTAGGATAATTTCAAGTCCTTACCCAATCTCTGGTTAGTAACGTAGTTTTAATTGAACCCCCTTTGGTGCCCTAATGCACCGTTAAAATCGTTAGGTGGCGACTCTCCAAAACTTGCAAACCTTCTTTCCCAAAAGGAAAGAGTTGCCTCAACCCAAATGTCCTGCACCCGACCTCTCCGTGAGGGGAAAAAGGGGGGGGCGTGACATCATGTTAGGCTTACCTAGTCTTAGCGACATCCTACGGTAGGAATTTAAGGCCGTGACAAATCTTAAGTTGTTTAGGATTTGGTACTTGGTAGTTTATTTAAATCATGTCTTGTTAGGTTTTATTTACCAAATTCAAATTGGAATAGGTTTTGTTAGTCTAGTCAAAATTGGATTGTAGTATTATAAATAGGGGTGGTACTACATATTTTCTATGGTGGAGAGATAACTATGATGTAGAGAGATTCAAGAGTTTTTGAGTTCTGAAAAAGTCTTTTACCACGTTCTCTCTGTACTTTGATAAATTTCATCTATACAGACTTTGTTGAATTTTTTTGTTTCTGCCTAAATTGTTCTTCGGGGTATTTTCAATCCTTCAAATTGGTGTCAGAGCTCGTGTGAGATTCTTCAAAGCCTTTGTGAGATCCTAAAAAAAATATGGATACTCTACTATCTGATTGTCCCATTATTGTGTTTGATGGCAAAAACTAATTTCTTGGTATCAACATATGAAGAATTATTTTAAGGCCATTGGCTTATGATCCACCATTGATGAATGATTTGAGGAACCCCTAGAAGGCACAACGTTGATGGGTAATGCAATTATGCAATTGGAAAAGAAGAGACATTCAGATTATAAGGTACGCTACTATCTCGCTATCAAGGTCGAATTACATGTATCTAAAAATTATTTGCATGAAAAGTCATGAAAGGAGGCTTGGATAATCTTGGTAGAGTCATATTGATCAGTTGTTGACATAAAGAAGGAGAAACTGCAAGAGTTTAGGGGTCAATATAAGTTGGCTCATTTGAAACCAACAGAGTCTGTCAAAGAATTATTTACAAGAATTGAAGAAATAGTCAATGATCTAAGGACCAACAGAGAAGTATTGGAAGAAGTTAAAGTTGTTGAAAAACATAGTCCATCGTACTGGAGCGATTGGAGAAGGATGAGCAGTCTCTAAGTTTATGTTTTACAACCAAAAAATTATTCTTGCGGCTACCAAAGATCTTAGCACGGTTAAACTTGATGATTTAGAAGGTAAATTGATGACATACAAGATATCATTGAATCAAGAAAAAGATGAGACAATGAAGGATGCATTGCAACAAAAGGATGATCAACCAAAAGAAAAAGAAGACACAATAAATTTGACAAAGATAAATGAGGAAGGCCAAAATTTAGTTTTAGAGGTGAAAAGAAGCGAAGGTACATATAATTTTTGTTGTGTCAGGAATTTCACTAAATACGAAGGGAAGTTAAAAAAAATACCAAAATTGATCTGCCAAAAATTCTTGCAATGATTAAAAATGATGATTTTATTGGAACTAATTCCCTTTTGAAAGAGGTTGATATTTTAAGTCATGATACGTGTAATTGGTCCATACAAGGTAGGGTTGTTGGAAAAGGAACAAAAGTACCCCCATTGTTGAAAAAGATAAATTATTTGATAGTATTGAAGATGAACCCGATAACGAAAGAAGCAAAATGGTTTATCAAGAGAAACTTTTTGATTCTCTACCCAAGATTGAGCAAAAAATAACTTGAGATCCAAAACCACAACAACACGTGATTATAGATATTGAAGATATAACTAAGTTTGTGCCAATGTTTGAAATTGCCTGTTCCAAGGAGCATAATTAAATATTTATTGATGGCATTACTCTACAACCTATAGGTTGGCCAATTGGAATTGAATGGGTATATAAGACCAACCGCAAGGCAACTGGAGAAGTAGATGAAAAGTATAAAAAAATATATTGACCATATTTTGAAGGAATTTACCATTGGTAAAGCCAAATCATGTATGAGAAATATTGAAAAGAATTCGAAATTGACTAAAGATGACACCCGTAATTTTGTGGATGCTACATATTTTGGAAAATTTGTGAAAGACCTAAGACATTTGACTTCTAAACGGCTTGATGTTATTTATCGAATGCTCAAGTTTTAAGATCTTGGTTAAAGGAGGATGTTGGAAATTAAATCAATATTAATTAGTATTCCTAAGTTGTTTGGGATTTGGTAGTTTGTTTAATTCATGTCTAGTTAGGTTTTATTTACTACATTCAAATTGGAATAGATTTTGTTAGTCTCGTCAAATTAAGATTGTAGTATTATAAATAGGGTGGTGCCACATATTTTTTATGGTAGAGAATTAACAATGATGTTGAGAGATTCAAGAGTTTCTGAGTTCGGAAAAAGCCTTCTATCACGTTCTCTCTCTTGTTTGATAAATTTCTTCTATATAGCCTTTGTTGAATTTTTTCGCTTATGCCTAAATTATTCTTTGGGGTATTTCAATCCTTTATACACTGATTATTTAGCTTGAAGTCAATGATGAATTTCTAGTGTTGGGTTAGAATAATACAACTTGTTGTGCGAACTACACGGAGAATCAGAACCCTTTTTAGCTTATTCTTTGAACTCCAATTATTTTAAATGGAATTCCAAGAAATTTTCTAGAGTTGCACTTGTAAAAGTCCAAACTGCAGCAATATATGTTTAGATTCCATAAAATTTGTCACGACCCAAATTTCATAAGTTGTGTAGGCACCTAACCCAACTCGCTAGGTAAGCCAACCATCAATAATTAACAATAAGAATGAGACAACATAGTGTAATAAATATAGTCAAAATGCTACTACAACCCAAGCCTAAAATCTGGTGTCAACAAGTACACGGGCACTACCGAATAACAAAGTACATAATAAATACTCTGATACAATAAAGATAAAGATAATGGGAAGAGAGCTTCAAGGACTGTAGACGGATTGACAGCTATCTCGTAGACTCCCAAGCAAGCTGGCACAACTCAAATCGGAAAATCGCCTCGACCGGATGCACTTGGATCTGCACATGAAATGTAGAGTGTAGTATGCGTACAATCGACCCAATGTACTCAATAAGTAACAACACTCACCTTGGTTTGAAAGTAGTGACAAGCTCTAAAAATAGACAAATGCCAGTACCGATAATCGATAATTGTTCAAAAAATACAGGATAAACCATGGAAACAGTAAATCAATGATATCAAGTACAACTCATTCTCATTCTAGGAATTTACGCATGCTTTCTAGTATAACTATTTAAAACCTAGCACAAATATAGCAGTTCAATTACTAGTTAGCATGAGGAAAGTACATGTCTATGTCTACATGTAAAGTATACACGTAAATTAACGGTACCACAGTTGATCCATCAATATTATTTACACATATCAATGTACGTGTGTCTTCCATAAATGTCTATCATCATGCAAATACATGAAACATTGTGCTTGTGCCTACTGCTGGCATGTCAGACTCTGAAGGGGCGGATCCTGCCTAAGTGCTAATTGTAATAACTTAGCCCAATAATAAGGTCTGGTGCACGTGTCGCATCAAAACAATGAAAACTCAGCTCAATATCATCCTGGTGTATGCATCACCTCAATGTCAGTACCAAATCGGCTCTACGGCCTAAACTAAGTCATTTACCATTCAAGTTTCAGATGAGCACATCTTAAATATTCAATTAAACAGTTTTACCCTTAAGCTATATCATCAACATGTGAGTAATCATATAAGAAGTAATAAGACAAAGATATCATACACAAATATAGTATCATGACCAAGAACATGTGTGCAATTATATGTAACTTAGAAATAACAAGAATAACCCTATCAAGTCTCAAACAGTTAGCACGTAGCCTAGACTTAACATGATCCATAGTCCAAATAATACAACAAGTAGAGGGGATGCGAGGGTAACATGGTATGATAGCAAACCAAACCCGGTATTAGCCTAAACACCTCCCCAAACTATGAACAAATCGGTGCACGCACACACGACCGTCACCAAGCGCGTACGTTACCCCCAATATATTTCACATAACGTAGTTCTTAAGGTTAAATATCCTTAAATCCAAGTTTAGAGGTGTTAGACCTCAAACCGCGCAAATCACAACTCAAACAAGCCCTTCTAAAACGTATCCCCCTCCAAACGAATCAAATCTAGTCACAAACAACACAATATCAACAAAATAATGTTGTAGGCAACAACTTCAAACAATAAAATTTCGATCTTTATCAAAATAAAAAATTCAACCCCACAAAGTCAACCCCGGGACCACGCCTCGGAACCAGACAAATTCACCAAATTTGAACACCCATTCACTAACGATTCCAACCATATCAAATTCATCAAATTCCAACCACATATAGACCCTTAAATCCCCAAATCTCACTCTCCAATACATAGAGCACAAATCCCCTGAATTTCACCTCAAAAACACATAATCTAGGTGGAAAAACCAACATGTATTCATTATTAATGAACAAAAGTGATCAAAAGTTTCATACCTCGTTAATTATGGTGAAATCCTTCTCCAAAATTGCCACTAGACCAGCTTTCAAAATCCAAAAATGAGAAATGTCCAAACCCTCAATTATAACATCTTTTCCCGGCATCTCACACCTGCGGATACATAGGTCGCACCCGCTGTTCCGCTTCTGCAAAAAATCCACTACTTATGTGAAGCCCACTTAAGTCCCTACCAGTCGGTTCTGCGGCCCTTTCCCCGCTTCTGTGAAACTATCTCCGCTTCTACGACAAACCCCTCCAATGAAAAATTCTACTTCTACGACCAACTTCCCGCACCCGTGAGCTTGCAAATGCGGAATGTTCCTTGCACCGGCTCCGCACTTGCGGCCAATTCCTCGCAGGTGCGGTCACACCAGAACTGAAGTTGACAGAAAATTCTTAAGTCCAAAATTCAACTCAATTTCCATCTGAATTACACCCGAGACCCCAGGACCTCATCCAAACATACCAACCCATCCTAAAACATCATACAAACTTAGTCGAAGCCTCAAATCACATCGAACATCATCAAAAACACGAATCATTCCTCAATTCAAGCCTATTGAAGCTAATCGATTTCCAATTTCTAAAATTAATGCGAATCCTATCAAATCAATTCTGATTGACCTCAAAATTTGCACACAAGTCATAGATGACACAAATGACCTATTACAACTTCCAGAACAAAAATCCAAGCCCAGAATCAACAAAGTCAAGTCTCGGTTAAATTTCTCAACTTTCCAAGCCTTTCACTTTCCAACTTTCGTCAATTCAAGATGAAATGACCTACAGACCTAAAAATCAATATCCATACATACTCCTAGGTCCAAAATCACCATACAAAGCTTTCAGAACCATCAAAATTCCATTCCATAGTCATTTACTCATAAGTCAACATCCGTTTAACTCTGTCAACTTAAGACTCCAACCTTGGGACGAAGTGTTCCAATTCAATCTAAAAGATCCCCGGAACCAAATCAGCCACCTTGGAAAGCCACATAACAACAAAAGCATATAATAAGCAATAAATGGAGGAACTGGGCTGCAACACTCAAAACAACCGGCCGAGTCGTTACATTCTCCCCCTCTTAAACAAACATTCGTCCTCAAACAGGTCTAGAATCATACCTGGAAGATCAAATAGGTGTGGATTGATGATCCACATCTTCTCCTCAGTCTCCCAAGTAGCCTTCTCGACTGTCTAACCTCTCCACTATACTTTCACTGAATCTATATTCTTTGATCTCAACTTTCGAACCTGTCGATCCAAAATGGCCATTAGCTCCACATCATATGTCAAATATCCATCTAACTTAACTGTGCTGAAGTACGAAACATGAGACGGACCACCATTGTAATTCCAAAGCGTGGAAACATGAAATACTTGGTGAACAATCGATAGACTAGGTGTCAATGCAAGCTTGTAGTCCACCCCTCCAATCCTCTCAAGCACATCAAAAGGGCCAATATACCGAGACTCAACTTTCCCTTCTTCCCGAACCTCAAAACATACTTTATTGGTGAAAGTCTGAGTAATACCTTCTCTCCCACAATATAGACAACATCACAAACCTTCCAATCGATGTAATTCTTCTGTCTAGATTGTGCCGTCCAAAAGACGATCCTGAATTAACTTGGCCTTTTTCAAGTCATCCTAAACCAAATCAGTAACCAACAGCCTAGCCTTACCCGGCTCAAACCAACCAACTAGTTAACGAAATCGCCTCCCATATAAGGCCTCATAAAGAGCAATCTGAATACTCGATCAAACACTACAAGTGGTAGAAACGGATCCCAAGAACCCCCGAAATCCATAACACAAGCGTGTAGCATATCCTATAATATCTGAATGGTGTGCTTGGAGTGTCCATCCATCATAGGGTAGAATGTTGTACTCAACTCAACCTCTGTGCCTAAATCTCGCTACAATGATCTCCAAAACTGCAATGTGAAATGCGTCCCCCGATAAAAAATAATGGACATCGGTACACCGTTAATATGAACAATATCGCAGATATAGATCTTAGCCAACCACTCAAAAGAATAGGTAGTCAACAAAATAAAATACACGTACTTAGTCAACAGGTCCACAATCACCCAAATAGCATCGAATTTCTTCAAGCTCCGTGGAAGCCCAACAACGAAGTCCATGGTAATATGCTCCTATTTCCACTCGGGGATCTCAAGCCTCTGAAGCAAACCACCCGATCTCTGATGGTCGTACCTGCTAATAGTTCAAGCACTGAGCTATAAACTCCACTATATCTTTATTCATTCTTATCCACCAATAGTGCTACCTCAAGTCCGGATACATCTTCGTGGCACCCGGATGAATGGAATACCAAAAATTGTGGGCCTTCTCAAGAATCAACTCACGTAACTATCCACATTGGGCACACAAATCCGACATGGCATCCACAATACCCCATCGTCTCCAATAGAAATCTCCTTGGCATCACCATTTTGAACCATGTCCTTAAGGACGAGAAAATGAGGGTCTTCCTACTAACGCTCTCTGGTACGATCATATAATGAAGACCGAGAAACTATGCAAGCTAGAACTCATCTAGGCTCCGAAACATCTAACCTCATGAAATAATCGGTCAAGGCCTGAACATCTGATGGAAGTGGACGCTCATCAACAGGAATATATTAAAGGCTACCCATACACACCGCCTTTCTACTCAAGGCATCAGTCACCACATTGGCCTTCCCGGGATGATAAAAAATAGTAATATTTTAGTCTTTTTATAACTCCAGCCATCTTTGTTGCCTCAAATTTAGATCTTTTTCCTTGAACAAGTGTTGTAGACTCCTATGATCTGTAAATACCTCACAAGACACGCCGTAGAGGTAATGCCTCCAAATCTTCAGTGCATGAACAATGCTGTCAACTCCAAATCATGAACGGGGTAGTTCTATTCATGTGGCTTCAATTGGCGTGAAGATTAATCAATCACTTTACTCTCCTGCATCAAGACACACCCAATACCAATATGAGAAGTATCAAAATACACTATATATGAACCCGATGCTGAAGACAAAACTAGAATCAAAGTTGTGGTCAAGGCAGTCTTGAGCTTCTGAAAGCTCTCCTCACACTCATCAGACCACCGAAATGGGGCACCCTTCTGGGTCAACTTAGTCAAAGGTGCAATAATGGATAAGAAACCCTCCACTAAGCGGAAATAATATCCGTCCAAGCTAAGAAAACTCTGAATCTCAATAGCTAAATGTCACGCCCCGACCTCGGGGAGCGCGACTGGCTCTCAACCAAGATAAACCGCTAAATCAAGCCTACCAGATTTCCTTCTACCTTACTCACCCATAAATAAAGAGAATGTAAACTTCATTTGTAAAGTCTTAAACTACACACACTTTCATAGTTTGAATTGGAAGATGTAACACACATACAAAATTACTATCTTGACTTTCCCAATACTAATACATAACCCACACCAAGTCTACGGAGCCTCTAATAGAGATAAACAAGTACAATGATAGTACCGACAACAAGGCTCCGGCTATACCTCAAAACATAATATACACGGAACAAAAGATGCACAACCCCGAAATGAAGTGGGGCTCACCAAGTCTGTTTGGAAAAGAGTGTACTGCTATTACTGGTCAATGCCTCTTATTGTGGAACACCTGCATATGCATCCATTAAAGATGCAGCTCCCTCAGCAAAAGGGACGTTAGTACGTGTTAAATAGTAATAGTATTAAAACAAAAACATCTATTCAACGACTTGGAAATAGAACATGAATATGATGAATCATGGTAACAATCATAGAGCTTAGATAGACATAAAAAGTCAAACAGATTTGTTAAGAACTTCTAATAACATTTATAAATTTCAAGTCGAGGATCCTCTACAACTACCTTTACACATAGTGGCTTTGCTGCCTCACCCCAATATATGCGGGTGTAGGTGCAATCACAATACCAGAAACTCTACCCAAAGAGGCCTTGCCGCCTCACCCCAATGTATGCGGGTGAAGGTGCAATCACAATACCACAAACTCTATACAAATCGGCCCTGCCGCCTCACCCCAATGTATGCGGGTGGAGGTGCAATCACAATATCACAAAGCGGCCCCGCCGCCTCACCCAATTTATGCTGGTGGAGGTGTATTCAAAAAACCAAAACTCTATACAAAGTTGTCATGCCGCCTCACCCCAATGTATGAGGGTGGAGGTGTAATCCCAATCACAATTTAGCATCATAGCTTTCATTTGAAACACGACTTGAAGTTATAACATTTAGATACGCAATCCATACTTTGAACACATTCTCAAAATAGTAACACAACATAATTATAACATTTGGAACACATACTGAACATATATCTTTTGTCACAAAGCTTATTCGTAGTAGTCAATTTGCGATGAACAACTTGGAACTTACAAGGGTAATGTGGGGTTCAATTCTAAGAGAAGCGTTTAGCCAGCATACCTTGATTTGAGCTTCCTTAATTTACCACAGTGTTCCGAAAACCCTAGCAACCTCAAACTATTTAGAAACACAACAAAAATTAAACCATAATTAGGGAGATATTCGCAGGTTCACCTCATTTAAGCATTTAATCAAACACTAGGTGTACATCATGATTTCAAGGTTCTCCTATGGCGGATTCCTTCATTCCACAACCCAATCTTTACACATTTGAGCTCAACAACCTTCTCATAAACCTTAATGGTACATACATGTATAATAATACCTTCCCATAAGTTGGACATGCATGTATAATAATACCTTCCCATACTAGAATCACACTACCTATTACCCAAAATCCGAAATTGGAAGAATTGGGGAAAGAAATTCTTACCTTTTAGAAGCCCTAACAAGTTCCTCTTGGTGAAATTCCAAGGCTTGACTTAAGTTGAGTAGTGAAATCCTTGAACCTTCCCTTTATCTCTCTAGAATATCTCTTCCCTCTCTCTAAAATATCAGATAAACATTCAAAAATAACCCCTAGGGCTAAAAAAATGAAATGGAGCCGGGTTGTAAAGTTAGAAAAATGAAGCCCCGACACAGATATGAAATGCTTCTGCGGTCCGCATAATGGGATTCATATTGGCCCTCCAGAACTGTGCAATACTGCCCCACTCTGCGACCAGTCTGCGATCCGCAGACCTATTTTGCGGTCGGATAATGCGCCACATAACTTCCTTCCAAAATATTTCATGATGAGTCTGCGATGGGCTATGCGTCCCGCAAAATGATTATGTGGTCGCATAATGGACCACATAATGGTCCAAAATTTTCCCAACATACTACTTCAGTCTGCGGCTGTTATGTGGTCTACAGACTAGTTCTGCCACCACAGAATGGACCACATAAATTCCTATAATTCTAAAAAAAATTCTCCAACTTCCCATCGCACTGTTCAACCCAAAAGATCCAGCTAGCCACGAAGAATTTATACACTCATCACCACATAAGTATACCTCGGCACCACAAAGCCTACAATCCTTTTGTAAAAATTCATAGGGCCTTACACTAAAGATGGTCTGGGCCAACTCTGAACTACCTCAATCTTCTTCGAATCTACTTTGATACCATCATAAAACACCACGCCCCAGGAATTCCACATGATCGAGCTAGAACCCACACTTGGAGAATTTAGCATAAAGTTTCCTCTCCCTCAACGTCTGTAGTACAATCTTCAGATGTTACACATGCTCCTACTGGCAACATGAGTACACTAGGATATCATACATAAATACTATGACATACGAATCAAGATATGGATGAAATACAATATTCATCAGTTGCATGAATGTTGTTGGGGCATTGGTCAGCCCAAAAGATATCACAAGGAACTCGTAGTGACCATAGCGGATCCTTAATGTAGTCTTCAGAATATCAGAGTCCTGAATCTTTAACTGGTGATACCGAGACCTTAAATAGAATCTTAGAGAACACTCTATCTCCCTGAAGCTGGTTAAATATGTCATCAATGCACGTCAAAGATACTTGTTCTTAATTGTAGCTTTGTTAAAATACCTATAATCAATGCTCATCTGCATAATACCATCATTCTTCTTCACAAACAGAGCCGGTGCACCCCAAGGCGACACACTAGGCCTAATGAACCCCTTATCAAGAAGCTCCTGAAGTTGCTATTTCAATTCCTTCAACTCTGTTGGTTCCATAAGATACAGAGAAATAGAATGGGTTGAGTGCCCGACACCAAGTCCATACCGAAATCAATTTCCCTACCGGGTGGCATGTCTAACAGTTCTGCAGGAAACACATCCGGAAAGTCTCTCATTACCGGAATAGACTCAATGGTAGAAGTATCAGTACCAATATCCCTCGCAAAGGCCAAATATGCTAGACATCCCTTCCCAACCATTTTTTGGGCCTTCAAATATGACATCACTTTACTAGGAGCATAGTTCAGAGAACATCTCCACTCAATTCTAGGCAATCGGCATCGCCAATGTCACAGTTTATCGTGGCAATCCAAAATAATGTGACTTCGTGACAACCAATCCATGCCTAGAATCATGTCAAAATCAACCATACTTAGCAATGAAAGATCAATTCTCATATCTAATCCCCCAATAGTTATCACACACGACCGATATACACGGTCCACAATAATAGAATCGCCCACTAGCATAGATAAGTGAATACGTGTAACTAAGGAATCATGAGGCATATCCAAATAACGAGCAAAGTATGGTGATATATATGAATAAGTTGAACTGGGATAAAATAATATGGAAGCATCCCTATGGAAAACTAAAATAATACATGTGATCACTGCATCTGAAGCAACTGCCTCTAGCCTGGAAGAAAATTCATAGCACCGAGCCTGACCACTACATGTTTAACCTCCCCCTCTGGAGCAACCTCAACACGTATGACCTCCACCCCGAGCTGTTTGAGTGGGTGGTGAAGCAACTGGTGTAGGGGTCATAGACGGGCCTCCTTGGTACACTGGACCTTTGTAGTGACAGGGACAATACTTCCTCACATGACCTAACTCTCCACAATCATAACAACCTCGAGCCGAAAATGCTGGTGGGCCTGCATGGGAGTCCGAGAGCTATAACCACTAGAAGAACCCGTTGTTGATGAACCCTAAAATGATGGTGTCACACCCTTTTTTTACCAAACCTCACTAAACCCTCTTAAAATGATAAAAATATTTTGTGAAGTTCGAAAAGTGTTTTTAATTATAAAGTGAAAAAAATTATGTTCCAAAGGACTTTTCAGAGTCGTCACCTGACATTTGATTTCGGTGTGTCAGGTCACCATTTTTTTTTAGCAAATTTTTTTCCTTTTAAAAATACTTTGGACTCCAAAACTAAGTTTGCACCAGAGTTCTAGATAAGGGGGTTCATTTGACTCGGGGAGAAGGTGTTAGGCATTTCCCGAGTCCCGTGAAAGTCACGATTGCGTACTCGATCTAGTTAGATTTTAAAATATTCAAATTGAGGTAAAAATAAACACACACAAAAAATATAAACACAAAAGAGGCTCGAAGTCGTCCCCACCTAATAAAATAAATATAAAAATTCGAATCTTTCCTACATTGCTTCCTTCGTGACGCTCATCATGGCTTCCCATTAAAGAATACTACGGGGCATACCCCGGATAAAATATAACTAAAGTCTTCAGGGCATTCCCCGGATAAATTTAACTAATAGGGATGACCTCTCACCTCGAAAGAAACTAAAATATATACGTCCTAAAGATTTGCCTACCCAAGTGTGGCCGGCCTAAATCATGCTTCTAATGCAAACAATAGTGCAAATCCACGACTAAAATTATTATGCTCGAATTTATTTGATTTTGTTTAAAACCCAAACCCCCACGGTCCAATTCAATATCCAAAACAGCGAAAACAACCATTTCCTTTATGTTTTTAAAGCCAACCCCTACTGTCAAACACTTTTAATTAATTTTCCAAGTTAATTTCTTACATACCTATATTCAAAGTTAGATTTAAACATCAATGAAACTGATAACAAGAATGAAAATAGAATTAATCCTTAATTAAGAGGAAAGAATATTGAGGTCAAAAGCACGTCACTTAACGAAAAATAATTATCATAGAAATTAATCATGCAAATATCATATAGGACAAAATCAATAAATAAAGAACGAGATATTGACGGACCTTAAGGCACAATCGGAAAATGCTCAACACCGGAAACCTTAGACAACGACAACCTTGAAGGAGCCGCGAACCTGCCCGGAAACCAAAAAATCTAACGATTCGCGAGGCCCGGAATATGAACTTGACTCAGATTCGAAATCTGGTGACCATTGCTCTTAAAGTGAAAAAGACAGTGAGGTGAAGAACGGCCGATTTCCGGCGAGCTTTGGTATGGCTGGTGGCTGCGAGAGGGCCGGGCGGCCTGGTGAGGGACTGTGGTTGTACTTTCTTTTGAAGGGGTGAGCGGCTGGTCTAGGTTCGAAATAGAGAGGGTGGAAACGAGTTGAAGAAGAAGAAAAGTCGTTGGTTGAGGGGCTGGTGGCGGCAAGGTCTTTCTCCGGCGAGTAGAGTGGCTGGTGGACTGGTGAGGCGAGGTGAGGGAGTTTGGTGGCATATTTTTGGTGAAGAGGGGGGGGAGTTGGCGACGGCACTGGAGGTGTTAGGGTTGGCAGATGGGTGGGCAGCGAAGGGAGATGGGGTCGTTTTCCGGCCACTTGGCCAGCGGTGTGGTGAGGGAGATAGAGAGGGCTGGCGACGGTCTTAGATGGAAGTGGTTCTAGGGTTTTTGTGTTGGTGGAGTTGGGTGGCTCTTGTGGTTTTGGAGATTATGGTTTTTTTTTTGTGTGTAAGGGTGTCGAAGAAGAAGGTCTTAAGGGTTTGTCTTTATTTTGGGTTTTTTTCTTTTTTTTGTTTTAATTAAAAAATATGATGGGTCTTTAGGTTGGTAAAGGGTAAGGGAGGTTGGCTTTGGGGTTAATGGGCTAAGAAAATTGAAACACGCCTTCTTCTAAAGTAATATAAAGCAAGATATAAAATAGTTCCTAATTGATCTTAATAAACTATTAATATAAAATTAATAATTAAAAGTGAAACTATTTTTGATATTTTTAAATATTATATTAAAAATAAAAATCTTAGTAAAATAGTATGACTACAAAATATTAATGAAACTATTTTGTAATTTTTTTTTATAAAATAAAGTAAAAGAGTCAAAATTAGTCAAAATAGCGATATTAGACCTAAACTAAATATTTAAATGCTAACTGTGTAAAATCTCAGGGAGGGTCAAAAATTACATGTCTACAACTGCCCATCTTTGACTGAAAACACAAAGAGTTTTCAGACAAAGAATGACGAGACAGGTTTTTTGACCCGACCCTTATTTAGAGAGACCAAAAACTATAAGAAAGAGAATGTGACCGAGCCTTGGCATCTGAGCTGCCTACATATCATTGGCTATAAAGGAATAAGGCCACGTGTAGTTCAGAAGTGAGAAGAGCAATGGAGTATACCGAGGTGGAGAGCCGATTGAGGTGCCGTTCCGTCGATCTCCCGGTCTGCGGTCCTGTTATTACATCAAAATCAAAAAAATGAAAAAGACTAACTAAGTCTGTCAGTTATGAGTTACAAGATTCCTATCTATAAAAAGTCTTCTGAAGCTTGATCTTGAGTCTTGAATGATTCTTCATACAGACTTTAGATTTGAACCTTGACGCTTGCTAGCTGCAGGTGCTAGTTCATTCTTCTTCAACTTTTCGGATCACGACGGGACATAAAAAACTCGTGACTCAGTCATGTCAGCAATCCATATCTTGTCTCCGCTTCTGCATTTTGGATACTTTTTTTTTTCTTTTATTCTTGATTGAAATTTGTTCTTTTTATCATCTCGGACTGTCGATTCGTAATCTTGAGGCAAGCTTCTGCTGCTTCTAACTTGAATTGAATTCCGGAATGACTTCCCTCGTTCTTCAGGTGGGTGCCTGCAATGTGCACTAGGAAGATTTATGAGTTGTTAGCCAAACTGTAAACCACTTATGCTACTGATGCAATGATGAGAGTAAACTAAAGACTCGACTAGGATGTGTGTCTCCTGTGAGTAAAACCAAGAATGTTTTATTAGCAAGTGCGTCTGCTGAGAGTAAAACTTGAATGACCCAAAGTAGGAAGTGTGTATCCTAGGGGGTGAAATCTCAATTTGGGAAGTGCGTCTCCTAAAACTATATCCTGAAAGACCCAGACTAGGAAGTGCGTCTCCTAGGGGTGAAACTTCAATGACTCAAACTAGGAAGTGCGTCTCCTAGGGGTAAAATCTCAATTTAGGAAGTGCGTCTCCTAAACAAAATATAACTTGAAAGACCCAGACTAGAAGTGCGTCTCCTAGGGGTAAAATCACAATTTAGGAAGTTCTCCTAAACAAAATATAAATTGAAAGACCCATACTATGAAGTGCGTCTCCTAGGGGTGAACTTCAATGACTCAAACTAGGAAGTGCATCTCCTAGGAATGAACTTAAATGACCCAAAACTAGAAAGTGTGTCTCCTAGGAATAAAATCTCAATTTAGGAAGTGCGTTTCCTAAACAAAATATAACCTGAAAGACCCAGACTAGGAAGTGCGTCTTCTAGGGGTGAAACTTCAATGACTCAAACTAGGAAGTGTGTCTCCTAAGAATGAACTTAAATAACCCAAAACTAGGAAGTGCATCTCCTAGGGATAAAATCTCAACTTAGGAAGTGTGTCTTCTAAAGCAAAATATAACTTGAAAGACCCAGACTAGGAAGTGCGTCTCCTAGGGGTGAAATTTCAACGACTCAAACTAGGAAGTGTGTCTCCTAGGAATGAACTTAAATGACCCCAAACTAGGAAGTGTGTCTCCTAGGGGTAAAATTTCAATTTAGGAAGTGCGTTTTCTAAAAGAAAATATACCCTGAAAGACCCAGACTAGGAAGAGTGTCTCCTATGGGTGATGTGTGATCTTCTCAATAGCCTTTGCGTAAGGATAATTGGGGCATTACACCTGAAAATTTCAAGCTTCCAAGTTTTGATATGAGTATAGCCTTCATACTTGTTTCATACAAAGAAAACTTTTGATTTTAAAACATGGTGGTTAGTTTGTGGCCTTGACTACGAGGACAATTTCTCTTGCACTTGTCACGATCAACTTGGACTTCAACTTGAAAGACAGTGCTTGTTGTCGTCCAACCACTTTTCCGGACAACCCTTATCACAAGAAGTATTCCTTATTTGTTCATTTCCTATACCTTATACCCTAAGAAGTGCACCCGTGTTCTAACATTCACCAAATCTTTGTATTTTACATCAATCCCAAAGAAGATTTATTATCTCCAACTCAGTGCACGCTCTATTCTCCTTTGTCCTATGCAAATTTGATGTGCTTGCCAGACTCGGCTTTGTGATTAAAAAGATGGTAGCAGATTTTGAATTCATTTCTCACTTGTTTCAACAAACACAGACTCAAAAGGGACTCAAACAAAACAAGAGGAACAAAATAAAGAGAAAACGAGAAGAGATGGTATCTAGGAAGACAAATTTTTACCCCAGGAAAAAAAAACAAAGTAGAACTAATCTGGTTCGAAGGCCAACTCCAGTGATCATGACATGCATTTTGGATTAAGCGGTCTGATCTGTCATGCGAGTCTAATCTTCAACTCTTGTTATGCCTCTAAGTTGTGAAACTGGGCTTTAGTGCTCCAATTGTCCTATTTGATCCACAATCCTCAGCCGAGGTGTAGTGCCCTGAAGGGTTTTCACCATCAAGCCTCTCTCATCTTGCTCTTTTTCTCAACTCATTGTCGCCTTACGGTGCCCATGCGGGTTTTCACCGATAAGACTCTCTCATATTATCATTTTCTCTCTTTGTGCTGAGAACAAGGTATTACCCATGATGCAGGAAGATCATACTTTAACCACACACTTAATTTGGCATCTTCAAAGATTGGTCGGAAGGTCTTTCTTTGGACCGTAATGTAGGCTTTTGGACAGGGTTGGATAGAAATTATGGTATGAAGGCTTAAAATAATTTAAGATGAAAGGGTTCAAAATTACAACTTTTGGAATCTGATATTTTAACCAAAATTAAAATTTCTGCCCCAGTTTCTTGGAGTCTGGGGAATTTTTTTATTTTTTTTATTTTTGCTTTGATGGGACCGAACCTTAGAGTAAGGCTACCTACGTATCCTTAGAAGAAATCAGGTCGAATGTAGTTCAAACCTAAAGTTGGTTTAATTTGTTATTTTTCTTTTCCTTTCCTTTCTTTTTCTTTTTTTTTCATCTTTTTTTTTTCTTCTTTTTTCTCTTTTTTTTTTTTCTTCTTTTCTCTTTTTCTTTTTCTTTTCTAGTTCCTAACTCTACTTCTGATTCCAAAAAAGGGGTATGAAACAAAACAAATTAAGGCTCAAAAGGGGTAGCAAAAGATAAAAGTGTTTGGGTAGCAGAATAAAATGTCTTCATCATACCAAACTTTAAGAATGCCAAGTATAAACATGCAATCGAAGATAAGCAAAGAAATCATACATAGTATCTACTGATGGCATCAACACAAATAAAAAGTACCAATTGGCAATACCTTTGTCCCAATGAATGACCTTTTCCAGTTTGAAGCAGACTTGAATCAACCTTATCTTGATGTGGAAGAATGTATTTTAGCGCTGACTAATCTACCTCAAACTGATTGAGAGACATTTCCTTGTTGTATGCTCATATCAACCTCTTGATTTCTCATACTAACTGCCTCATTTTCACTCAGTTCAAGCTTCAGGTTATCTTATAATATATGAATCTTTACTTGTTTCCTCAAATGCATTTTTATATCATATTCAAACTATGTTTCATTATTCCATGATTAGATTAGCTTTCAAGATCTGGCTAAAACTCCGCATGTATGTCATGTCACTAGAACTGGCCTGACAAGAACTATATACAAGAAAAGAACTAAACCAAGACTGCAAAATAACAGAAAAACAAAATCTCCTTTGACCAAAAGATGGAAAGGTTTGAACAACAGAATAAAATCTATATTAGAGACCTGAAACAACCCTAGATGACAAACTTAAAGACACAAAATTAACTACAAGACTCCTAAAGATTGGAAAAAGATGATAGAATGGTTTGAATCACCAAAACAAATAAGATACAATATGGATTACAACCCCGAAATGACCAGATAGCAGACAAAATGTCATAATAAACTGCTAAGACTCCTTCCCGATGAGGAAATGAGATTCTTTCTAATTACCAAGATCGAGGTCTTAGCCACTGAGTTGCACATCAAAATTACTGGGACCTTCACCAACTTCAATCACATTGTCTTTACCAAGTTGCTCATTGACTCCTTTCCCAGCCCTTCGTCATTGCAAACCATCCCAACAATTTGTGCGTTGTCATGTACATTTAGAGGATTATGTGTGTGACACTTGGGTTATTACTGCCTTGGATCACATTTATCTCTTCTTGAATCATTCTTTCTATTTCCCTTTTCAAAGCACAACAATCTTCAATGCTATGCCCTTGGACATTAGAGTGGTACATGCACCATACAGTTAGATCAAAACCTTTTGCATATGAGTCCGGAGTATAACCGAGGAGCGTCTCAATCATGCCAAAATGTTTCAACTTTTCAAACAAGCTTGTGTAGGATTCTCCAATTGGCGTGAAACTATTTCTTTGCCTTTGTTCCCCTCTATGCCCCTATTTTCTAGGGTTATTGGGTGCTCGAAAATGTTGTGAAGGCAGGAGTGTATTATTCAGTGTTGGCGCTCGCCATAAGGAGTGACCCAGTGGTTGAACAAATGACTGGACATTGTACGGATGATAATACTGGCTAGGATTATATGAAGCTCAGGGATAGGTTTGGGGTTGGGGTTGAGGCTGAGTATATTAGTGACGCGGACCCGTTGGGCCATGTCGAGATCCTGAGATTACCATCGCAACATCATCATTTCTCTTTTGACCCAGCAAGTTTCCCGTGTCATTCTGAATTGCCTGTGTTGTGCCTTTTAAAGCATAATAGTTCATGATCTTGCTTGACTTCAACCCATTTTCTACCATTTCTCCCATTTTTACCACATCATTAAAAGGCTTACTGTAAAGACCCGTAAAGTTTCATGTCTAAAATAATGCCCGAATATGTCCCTGTGTTGTTATAACTATAGAAATTCTTAAAATAGACCCATTTTGAGTAAAAAGTATCCCAAAACTTAAAAGATAAAATTTTCAAGGAATTGCGCGTTATGCGACGCACTATGCAATCGCATAACAGGTGTGCAAACCGCATAGTGGTCGCATACCTGGACAGGCTACTTTCCAAATTGAGGACAACTATACGGCTCAGAATGCGATCACATTTTGGGTATGCGGACCACATAGTTGTCGCATTCTTTCTCCATGGTTTTTGCGAGGGAGGTTATGCAACGCACTATGCAATCGCATAACAGGTATGCGGACCGCATAGTGTTCGCATACCTGGGCAGATTTTTTTCTAATTTTGGCCCATTTGAGGTCCATTTCTGTGACAGGAATGCGGACCGCATAGCAGGATTGCGATCGCATTCCTGACCGCATTTCTGTGTCGGGGCTCCTATTTTCTAAATTTAAAACCGGACCCCCTGTTTAATAAAACATCCCTTCCCTTCATTTTTAACGTTATTTTGACTATGAATAGAGAGAGAAAAAAGAGAGTTCTTGAGAGGGAAGGTTTCAACATCATCTAATTTGATTTTCCAAAATCACTCAAGCTCGGAAATTTTCGAGTTATTGTCATCTTCTTCACTCAAAGAGGTAATTCTTCACCCTATTTCCCCAATTTCTCAGATTTTGGTTAAGAATAAAGCACACATAGGTTGGTTCTTGAAAATTAAAGTTGAGACCTTGCATGCATGTGAGTTAAACTCCGTAATCTAGTAAAGGGAAACAAGTTTGGGTAATTATTCTCAAAGAGGGGTTAGTAATCTAAAGGGGGTCACATAGTGTTTGATAAAATGCCCAATTGAATTCAAGCTTCCTAATTCTAAGTGAAATATGTCACATTGTGTAATAGATTGACAGTTCTAGACGGTCCGATGATTTGTGATAGAAATTAAAAATGAAAAATTCGACTCGAGGTATGTATGGATAACTTTAATCTTTGTAGAGCCACCTTGTAGTGTCCAAGCATTCGGTATGAGTTTCTTGTTGAGTATATGTGAATTGATTGTTCTGAAGTATTGGGGTGTAAGATTTCATTCTCTGATTCTCTTAGTCGATTATCATGTTAATTGAAACTATGAAAGATTATTTATTGTGATTACACTATCATGTGCAAGGTTCGTTAACGCTTGAATATGTTGGTATAAAAGAATGGTAGAGAACCCAAATGTATGAATGTATCTAAGTGCTAAGGGCTGTGTAACAAGTGCTGAAAAAGAATATGTGAATTGATTTATTTGAACTAAATGACTATGGTAATGTTGTACATGACCCATTGTTTGGCAAGGTTTATTGTGCCTTAATTTGTTTACGGATTGTTGGTTGTAATGAATTTGTATTCTTGTTGATAGGAATCCTTGTGATTGAATTATTTATTGATAAAGATTATTGTGAACACATGATTGTTCGATTGTTATGAAAGTGTACTCTTGATGATATGAAGCCTTGTGAGTGAATTGTGGGCTGTTATTGTTGCTATGAAATGTGATTGTTCGGCGGGATCGGGTTGCACGCCGCAACACGAGGTAATAAGGGTGGAGAGGTAACAAGGGTGGAATGTGAATTGTACGGTGGGATCGGGTTACACGCCGCAACATGATGTAATAAGGCTGAAATGTGATTGTACGGTGGGATCGGGTTGCATGCCGCAACAGGAAGCAATAAGGGTGGAAATGTTGAGAGGGAATAAGGGTGGAATGTGGTTGCGCTGAAATGAGGATATGTGAAACTCTTGATTGTGGTTGTTTCTGTTTTTGTGCAATACTTGTTGGTTCCATTAACTGTCTCTTATCTGTGTATTGTTTGATTTTACTTAGAGTAAAGCTTGTTCATACATACTAGTACTATTCCACGGTACTAACGTCCCTTTTGACGGGGGCGCTACATATTTTATATGGATGTAGGTGGTTCCGTAGCAGGTAGCTTAGCCCGCCGTTGGTGGTGCCTCCTCTTCATCTCTTCAGCAGTTTTGGTGAGCCCCACTCCTTCTCGGGGTCGTGTGTTTATTATACCATTCTCTTTTTGCTTATGTTGTAAAAGGTATAGTCGGGGCCTTGTTGCCGGCAAGTTTATGTAAAACTCCTAGAACTCTTAGAGGCTCCGTATACACTGTGTGGGTTGTATATATATATATATATATATTTTTTTTGGGCGATAGTTGTACTCACTCGTAAATTTGGATCGTAAATCAGAAATATTGTATGTAACTTGTATGTTTTGGATTATTTATTGTTGAAAGTTAAAAGTGGAAAAATGGAATCAGGTTGTAAATTGTACTTTGAATCTATATTGTCTAACTCACATGGAATAATGAACGTTATGAACTCGGGGCAATACGTTAGGTAAGAAAGGCAATCCAGGTCCGCTTGACTGGGTTCATCTGGTAAGGCGCCGGTCTCGTCCCTCGATTTTGGGGCGTGACACTTACCCAAAGACGAGATCAAATGCCCAAAGTAAGTAGGCTCTTGATATTGAAGAAAGTACTCGACCATCTCGTCTTCTTCCATCGGGGGATTGACTCGGGCAGCTTGCTCTCTCCATCTGAGCCCGTATTCCCTAAGGCTTTCATTAGGCCTCTTTTCCATCTTGGGGAGGGACATGCGATCCAGGAAAATTTCTATATTATACTTAAAGTGTCGGGCAAAGGCCTGGGCCATATCATCCCATATGTACCACCTAGTAGCATCTTGGTGGGTGTACCACTCCAGAGCTGCCCCACTCAAACTCTAATTGAAATACGCCATCAATAATCGTCCTTTCCACCGACGCCTATCATCTTACTGCAATAACCTCTCAAGTGGGATACGGGATCCACATGTACGTCATACAAATCAAACTTTGGCATCTTAAACCCAGCAGGCAGTTGGACGTCAGGAAACAAGCACAAGTCATTGTAAGACATGCTCACCTGTCTCCCTATTCCTTGTATGTTTCTTAAAGATTGTTCTAAGATTTTCACTTTCCTGGATATCTCATCTTGCCCCACCGGGAGCTCAAAATAAGTAGCGTAAGAGTATGGATCCGAGACCTTGAAAGTTGGTTCTGGAGCATATTGTTAGGCATTGAGGACTTTGAACACAGTCTTGCTATAGGATCGAGGAAGAATATCTGGTGGAGGAGCTATAAAAACATGAGTGGTCAAAGAAACGGTATATGAGGTGGTTTTGAGGGGGGGGGGGTGAGTGTGAAAAGGTTGTGGGAAGATATCAGCAGCAGTAGGAATCTGGATTTGTGACAGTGGCGGAATGGTGATGAGGCTTTCAGCGTAGTTAATGGGCAATAATGGTGAAGGACGCCCGTTAATCCAGGCTTGGTATATTTCGGCCATCTGTCCTTTCAATCTTAAGACCTCTTCTTTCAACTCGGATTCTGATTCAACAATCTCCTTAAACGAATCAACAACACTTGTGTCCAAGTCTTTGCTGGCCATGGCTACCTTACCCTTTGACCTTGTATTGTACGGATGAATCGTTAGAATCCACAAACTAACCACCTTCTGTTATGATAACAATGAATGTACCAAAGAGGAGCGAAACAAAGCCAACATGTTATCGTTAAGGCATTTATCAGATAGAAATATCACATTACGTGCAATTCACCT
The DNA here is from genome assembly GCA_005239495.1 of Nicotiana undulata. Taxonomy (NCBI): domain Eukaryota; kingdom Viridiplantae; phylum Streptophyta; class Magnoliopsida; order Solanales; family Solanaceae; genus Nicotiana; species Nicotiana undulata. The sequence goes on along the minus strand of ML286900.1, from coordinate 75,093 downwards.
AGCAACAATTAATGGTTCTAGAATGACTTCAAGGGTCACAAGGTCATTTGGCATCATTCCAATTTATTCATTTCAATCTTGTCTTTTCTTTCTTTTCTAGCACTTCTTGGCTTGCTCATTTTCCTTCCTCTCTTTTCTTTCTAATTATCACTAATTTCTTTCTTTCACCCCTCGTGTCCCACAAATTCATTATCCTTTTTTTTAATGATTTGATTGAACCCTGTGTAGGTTTTCTACGTATCATGTTCCACATGAATCAGACCAAGCGTAGTTCTAGAAAAACGATGAATAAAATAAACTAAAAACAATCTTTTGGATTTTTCATTTATAATTTTTTTTTGGGTTTTCAAATACAAAACAAGAAATATGATGACGAGAGACTTGAAAAACTTAACTATACTACGAGAAACTATGACACCAACTAAAAGACTAAATACTACTATACAAGACTAGAAAGTAAAAAATATAATATAAAACATACTAAAAAATAAAAGGTTTCCTCAAACAACTCTTGAAGGCAACGGTCCTGGGCGTATGTCACGCTCAAGATCTGGTAAATGAATCCATACCTGAATGGGAAAAATAAGACAAAATAGAATTAGTGACTCAAGACACTATGCACCACCACATCACCTTCGATTGGACATATGCAAGACATGATTGGGCTATTTTTGCAAAATGTCTTACGTGGCCAAGGATGGCTATTAATGCAAAACTCAACAAAAGTAATCTCAAAGACATGGGAATACCTCATTGAGGCTCATATGACTTCAAAACTCCCAATAATCATGGCCCTGGAAAGTACTTCGCAAAAGTGACCCATTTTGCAAAAATGGCCGATATGGCCAGAAATGGCTAAAGATGCATACTAAAAAAGGATGGACCTTAAGGTAGTGGGACACTTAGTTGCGAACTCAGGATTTTGAGACATGGGTCAATGAACCACTTTCGCAAAAATGATCTTATTTTGCAAGAATGGTCGATGTGGCCAAAAGTGGCTAGACATGCAAATTCAACAGGAATGGACCTTAAAGATGAGAGGACACCTTATTGTAGACTTAGCACTCTAAGACATATGTTAATAAGACATTTTGAGGAAATAGCCCTATTTTGCAAAAAAAGGGTCGATGTGGCCAAAGAGGCTAAATATGCAAGATTTGGCTACGACTCCCCGAAACAAAGAACCTAAGACTTACTAGGAAGACCAGAACATCAGTCTGCCAAATTACCTTTCTACCCTCAAAGATGCAACATGTAGCAAATAAGGTGATTGAATGTCATTTTGGACTAGCGAACCCATTTGACACAACTTGGACAAGCTTCCTACATAGGGCACGGTACCTAGGATCGGCCCCTGCTAGGTCATAATGATATGATGCAAATAAAAATGACCTACGCTTGGGTTCACTAACAACGCAATTCGGGGCGGCACGTGGTCGATGGCGGCTGCTCTAGTTGTCCGCCCACTCCATGCTCCCACGCCACCCCCTTAGTGACACGTATGACTCACAAAAAGGGCGTGTATGCTCAAACGAACTCCGGAAGACTTGTTGCAGAAAAAAGGCCCATAGTTATGCAAATGATGACAACTATAAAGCGGTAAACACATAAGGAAAAATGATAAACAAATAACCAAGAAAACAAGAAATAAAACAAACAAACCAAATAAACATAGCAAATAAAGAAAACAAACACCCCAATTGAATATCCTAAAAGCCAACAAGATCAAGTATCAGCTCGAACCTGCAACTCCCCAGCAGAGTCGCCAGAGCTGTCACATCCTTTTTTTTACCAAACCTCACTAAACCCTCTCAAAAATAATAAAAATATTTTGTGAAGTTCAAAAAGGGTTTTCAATTAGAAAGTGACAAAAATTGTGTTCAAAAGGACTTTTCAGAGTCGCCACCTGACATTGGTCACCGTTTTGTTTTAGAAATAAGTTTTCCTTTTAAAAATACTTTGGACTCCAAAACTAAGTCTGCACCAGAGTTCTAGGTAGCGAGGTTCATTTGACTCGAGGAGAAGGTGTTAGGCATTCCCCGAGTCCCGTGAAAGTCAGGGTTTGATCTAGTTGACTTTTAAAATATTTAAATTGAGGTTAAAATAAACATACAAAAAAAATAAAAATAAACACAAGAGGCTCGAGGTTGTCCCCACCTAATAAAATAAAATAAAAATAAAATAAAATTCTAATCTATCCTACATTGCTTCCGTCGCGACGCTCGCATGGCTTCTCATTACAAAATACTATGGGGCATACCCCGGATAAATTTAACTAAAAGGGATGACCTCTCACCTCGAAAGAAACAAAAATATAAACGTCCTAAAGGTTTTCCTACCCAAGTGTGGCCGGCATAAATCATGCTCCTAGAGCAAACAATAGAGCAAAGCCACGGCTAAAATTATCACGCTCGAATTTATTTGATTATGTTTAAACCCAAACCTCCACGGTCCAATTCAATATCCAAAACAGCGAATACAACCATTTCCTTTACGTTTTTAAAGCCAATCCCTACTGTCAAACACTTTCAATTAATGTTCCAAGTTAATTTCTTACATACCCATATTCAAAGTTAGATTTAAACATTAATGGAACTGATAACAAGAAAGTAAACAGAACTCATCCTTAATTAAGAGGAAATAATATTGAGGTCAAAAGCACGACATTTAATGGCAAATAATTACCATAGAAATTAATCATCCAAATATCATATAGGACAAAATCAATAAATAAAGGATGATATATTGACGGACCTTAACCAAAAATAAAAAAATGCTCAACACCGAAAACCTTGACGGAGCCGCGAGCCTGCCCGAAAACTGAAAAATCTAACAATTGGCGAGGCCCGGACTATGAACTTGACTCAGATTCATAATCTGGTGACTATTGCTCTCAAAGTGAAAGAGACAGTGAGGTGAAGAACGACCGATTTCCGGCGAGCTTTGGTATGGCTGGTGGCGTCCTGGTGAGGGACATCGGTTGTACTTTTCGTGAAGGGGTGAGCGGATGGTCTAGGTTCGAAATGGAGAGGGTGGAAACGGGTTGAAGAAGAAGAAAAGTCGCTGGTTGAGGAGCTAGCGGCGACAAGGTATTTTTCCAACGAGTAGAGTGGCTGGAGGACTGGTGAGGCGAGGTGAGGTAGTTTTCCGGCAGATTTTTGGTGAAGAGGGGGGGGGGGGGGGGGGGGGGGGGGGAGTTGGCGGCAGAGCTGGAGGTGTTAGTATTGGAAGATGGGTGGGTGGCGAAGGGAGATGGGGTCATTTTCCGACCGCTTGGCCGGCGGTGTGGTGAGGGAGATAGAGAGGGATGGCGGCGGTTTTAGATGGAGGTCGTTCTAGGGTTTTAGTGTTGGTGGAGTTGAGCGGCTCTTGTGGTTGTGGACATTAGGTTTTTTTTTTGGGTGTGTAAGGGTGTCGAAGAAGAAGGTCTTTAGGGTTTGTCTTTATTTTGCGTTTTTTCTTCTTTTTTTTTGTAAAAAAAATCGATGGGTCTTTATGTTGGTAAAATGTAAGGGAGGTTGGGCTTTGGACTTAATGGGCTAAGGAAATTGAAAACCACCTTCTTCTAAAGTAATATAAAGCCAGATATAAAATAGTTCCTAATTGATCTTAATAAACTATTAATATAAAATTAATAATTAAAAGTGAAACTATTTTTTGTATTTTTAAAGATTATATTAAAAATAAAAATTCTAGTAAACTAGTATGACTACAAAGCATTAATTAAACTATATTTGTAATTTTTTGTTTTGATAAAATAAAGTAAAAGAGTCAAAAGTAGTCAAAATAGTGATATTAGACCTAAACTAAATATTTAAACGCCAAAATGTGTAAAATCTTGGGGAGAGTAAAAAATTACATGTCTACAGATGGAGCATGGGATAAACTCTAAGATAGGAGGGCACTAAGATGACTGACTCAGACGAGCATTGAATGAACCATGACTAGCTGATGTGTCATGATGAACCGGATGAGTCATCTAAGCGGGCCTATAAGGACGACCTCTGATGTGATGTGAGTGATCTATACATGAGGTACTACTGAAACCACCAAAACTACGAGGCATTTTACCTTCCCGCTTCTCGCGCTCAAGCCTACAAACAAACTCCAAATGCTAGCAATCTCGACCACCTAGTCGAACCTAGAATTCGTCTCGGCCTCTCGGGCCAAACTGTAACATAGGCCATAGTTGAGGCCATCAGTGAACCTCCTGATCCTCTCTCTCTCTCTCTCTCTCTCTCTCTCTCTCTCTCTCTACCTCTCTCTCTCTCTGTGGGAACTAACCATATAGCATGACGGGCCGAATATGTGAATCTCATTGCATATTGGGTCACAGTCCTATCTCCCTAACGTAGCTGCTCAAAATGTCTACGCAACTTCTCCATGCGGTTCTATGGAACAAACTTTTCCAAATAGATAATGGAGAACTTATGCTAGGAATGTGGCACTGCGCCAACTAGCCTGCTCAACTCATAGGCTTGCCACCATCGGTAGGCAGCCACAATTATCTGGAAATTGGTAGATGCAACTCAGTAGTCTCGAAAATACCTGTTGTGCGAAGAATCCTCTAACACTGAACTAGGAAATCCTGAGCATTCTCTGAGTCTTCCGTGCTGAACTTTTGGAGGCTTAAGCCTCCCAAACCTCTCTAGTCTCTTCTGCTCCTCATCACTCATAGGCGGGCCAACCTCGGCCCGAGCAGCAACAACCGGTTGGGCTGGTAGTACCCCTGATTTTGGAGTCCCTAAGATACTTGTTGCACCCTATTTTGCACAAGTAAAAATAATGGACAACATATAGTACTCTACAAGGTTAATTATTGTTTAGAGTCTCCACCTAGTATTTAAGGTATAATAGGACACCTGTATTACATACAAAATTATGGTCTGTGAAATCATTAAGATTTTGAATAAGAGTTTAAATTATCTCGAGGGGAAGGTGTCATGACCCCAAATCACATGTGCCATGATGGTGCCTATCGGGATACTAGGCAAGCCAACAACTCACAAATATAGATATCTTTAATTCAAAATATACTGAAATAGGTTTAATAAATAAAAGCTCATAAAAACTAGATGAAAACACCCCAACTCAATAAAGAATTTTCCCAAAATCCGGGTGTCACTAAGTACAGAAGCATCTATACAATAACACGGTCTAACAACTGAAACACTATCTAGGAAGGTAGAATAGTATAAACAAGACAAAAAGAGAAAGGAGGAGAGCCAAGGTCTGCAGATGCCAAAGAAGCTATCTCGATAATCTCTGAACTAGTAAAAACTCCAAATCAGCAACCACCGTGCCCAAAAGTACGTGGATCTGCGCAGAGTGTAGCGTGAGTACAACCAACTCAATAAGTGACAAGTCTAACCTTTGGGCTAAAATCAGTGACGAGCTCAACCAATAAAATCCAAATACATAATTTAACAGTATAGAAATGACAGGAAATAGGACAATAGTATCTTAGAGAAAACTCGTGATTTGTTCGTACACAGTACAAGAAATGTAGACATGCTTTCAGGTTTAACAATTAAGCTCAATACAGATAAGGTATGCCACATCTGACTGATATGAGGAATATGAAATATTTATATCTATAGGCTAAAATATGAAATGTTTTCGCAGATGCGGTTCTGCAGGTGCGAAAGGGCTAGGCAGAATGTTTAAAAACTAGGGTTTGAGAATTAGGCTTCATTTAAATATTTTGAACTCAGGCTTAGGCGATTTTGGAGAGGATTTTCGAGGTGATTCTTGAGATAAGTTTTTTGTACTCGTTTTTTATCAATAATCTTGATTCTCCGTTGTTTTCCCACCTAGATTGTGTGGTTTTGGGGTGAAATTTGGGAGTTGGAGGTTAAGGAATTGGAGAGTTTAAATTGGGGATTTGAGGAACCAAATGAGGTCGGATTTTGATGAATATAGTATGGGTAGACTCGTGAGAGAATGGACTTTCTCATTTTGTAACTTTTGTCAGATTTTGAGAAGTGGGCCGGGGGCCGAGTTTGAGTGAATTTCGGGATTTGGCCTATAATTTGGTATTTTCCTTGTGGGGTCCGTTCATTTAGCTCATATTAATCGTATTATATTGCTTGTGGATAGATTCGGGTCATTTGGAAGACGGTTCGAGTAAAGGGCATCTCGGAGTAGGATTTCTACGTTTTTCAGGTAAGTAATAGTTTTAAATATGGCTTTGAGGGTATAAGAACCCAAAGTTTGGTATAACGTGACTTTTTGGAGGTGGCACCCATGCTAGGTGACGGGTGTGTGGGTGTACGCCGTGAGGGATTGAGAGTTGATCTGTCCCGAGAGGCTGTGAAGTCTAATAGCCTGTATTTGTGTTTATATGCAATCTTCTCTGCTAGAAATTGACTGCTTTCATGTTAGAAATCATGCTTAGGATTTATACCTGCTCATGGTAGTTATACTCAATCATAACAATTCTTGTACATGCTTACCTCAGTCTCTGTTATCTTCTTGCTGATACACTGTATTACTTTGATTTGGGATGCTTTCCTTTCTTTATTGAGAGCTGCGAGACTAGAGAGGTACATGACTGAGTGAGGCCGAGGGCCTGTTTGTGAGGATTGTACCTTAGCACGTGAGTTGTCCGTGCGGATTCTGATGTGATATGGTGGCACGTGAGTTGTTCGTTCGATCCTTGAAATGATATTATAGCACGTGAGTTGTCCTTGCAACACGTGTCTGTGCAGATTAGCGCTTAGGCTGTAGGAGCCCCTCCGGAGTCTGAACACCCCCAGTGAGCGCAGGTACCTATTGAGCGTATGCATTAAGGGCTGAGGGTTGAGTGTCAATGCCTGTGAGGTTTCACCTATTTCATTGTTGCTGCATTTAGCTGATATTTGTCTTGTTGGAATTAGTGATTATAAAATTGATCTTTTACTCATGTCTACTCTTAACAGTGAAAATTATCAACTGACTTGTTTTGCATAGGTCGTCACTACTACTTAAATCCCTATTTATTGATATTACTTGTTAAGTCGGTTGTACTTATACTACACCCTGCACTACATGTGCAAATCTATGTGTGTCTGAGCACGGTGATTGTTGAGTCCAGAGCAGTTGAGTTTCGGAGACTGCAAGGTAGCTGCCAACGTTCACAGGACCTTGTTACTCATTGTACATTTCCTTCCATTTGTATTGACATTTAGACATTTGCTGTAATAGTTTTAAATACTTAGATACTTATGACTTGGTGACACCCCGATGTTTGGGGCTCGTTTTTCCGCACTTTGTTTCAAAATTTGAGTTTAACTTTGATTTTATGGAAATTTCTAATATGCAAAGCTTTACTTTACCCTTATATTTGATTTGGTAGTATTTTTGGGAAGGTCGGCTTGCCTAGTACCACGATAGGTTCCATCACGACAGGATTTAGATTTGGGTCGTGACAATAAGTCAACAGTGCCCGCTGCAGCGTGCAACCTGATCCCATCATTATCACTCACAAACTAGCCCTCGGCCTTACTCAGTTATAAATATCTCAAGTCTCTCGGGCTCACAACACTCATGCTAAGCATCCTAAATTAATGATACATGATGTGGGTTATATGATAACTGATACTGAGATATGATATGCAATGATGAATGAGACAGAGTACATAACTGCAACTAAACAAATAATTCAACAACAAAGAACGACCGTTGTGGGTCCCAATAGCACCATCACATGGTCTAAACATGATTTCTGACATAAATCACAGCTCAAATTCTCTATAAAAAAAAGTATAATAATAATACTCAAATCCACATAATTGACTAAATCATAATTACTACGGTGCACGCCCACACGCCCGTCACCTAGCATGCACGTCACCTCAACACCAATCACATAACATGTAATTTCAAGGATTCATACCCTCAGAGCCAAGTTTAGAAGTGTACCTTATCTCAAATCGTGCAAATCTTTACTCTAATAAGCTCTTGCCTCTCAAATCGGTCTCTGAATGCCTCAAATCTATCCACAAACAACTTGATACAATCAACACAATCTATAGGAATCAATTCCATATGAAAAATGCTAAGTACTTATTCAAAAGTCAAAAAGTCAACTCAAAATGTCAACCCGGGCCCACGTCTCAGAATGTTGCTCCGGTGGTTGACTTTTGAGTTGACTTTTTGATGTTTGGTTAAGAGCTTAGCATTTTTATATTAAATTGATTCCTATAGGTTGAGCTGATTGTATCGAAAAGTTTCTGGCTAGAATTGAGGCATTCAGAGGCCGATTCGCGAGGCAAGGGCTTATTGGATTAGAGATTTGCACGGTTTGAAGTAACTATCACTTATAAAATTGGTTCTGAGGGTATGAAACCCAAAATTATGTGTTGTGTGATTGGTGTTGAGGTGACGCACATGCTAGGTGACGGGCGTGTGGGCATGCACCATAGGAAGTGTGACTTGGTCAATTTAATGAAATTGTATAGTTGAATTATCTTGTCATTATCTGTATATTCTCTATGTGTTATATAAATTGAGTTGCATGTCATGTTACAAATCACGCTTAGGATACATGTTGGTACTGCCAGGGCCCACAAAGGTCGTGTTGCATGTTGAATTATTTTCTTAAATTTCAATTATGTAGTCAGTCACAGCTATTATTTGCATATCATATCTCACTCTCTGTTGCCATTTATTATTATATCATATCATCATTGTTAGGACTTATTATCATGACTCTTCTGAGCCCGAGAGACTAGGTCCTGAGTCTGCACACGCATAATAATCATAGGTACCTACTGAGCACGATTGTCGAACGCGAGTGCAGAGTGCAAGTTTCGAGTGCGAGTGTCAAGTGATTGGAAGAAGTGAGTGACTGTGAGGAATGAGTGATTGTGATGATGGAGTGAATGGTAGAACTAAGTGATTGATACTCTAAGTGTAACGACCCGATCGGTCATTCTGAGATTTTAGCCCCGTTTTCCCCATTTCTACTTCATTTTCTGTTGTTTAACTCATTTATGCTGTGTTGGGTCGGTTGGCTCGGGTCAGAGTGGTTGTTGAAAGAAATGAGACACCTAGTCTCTTAAGATGGTTTAATAATTGGAAAAGTCAACCGGAAGTTGACTTGTGGGCAAATGACCCCTTAATGTGATTTTTATGGCTCAGGTAGCTTCGTTAGGTTATTTGGGACTTAAGAGTGTGTTCGGAATGTTGTTCGGAGGTTCGGAGTAGAATTAGGCTTGAATTGGCGAAATGTGAGTTTTGGCGTTTACCGGTCAGTAGTGGAAAATTAGCTATCAGGGTCAGAATGGAGTTTTGGAAGTTGGAATAGGTCCGTAGAGTCATTTGGGACATGTGTGCAAATTTTCAGGTCATTTGGACGTGGTTTGGTTGGTTTGGGCATCATGGGCGAATTTCGGAAGTTTAGAAATCCTTGGGCTTGAATCATGGATTGATTTGGTGTTGTGATGTTATTTTGGGTGTTTCGAGGGTTCGACAAAGTTCGGGTGATCATATATGACTTGTGCGTACCATTGGTTGAGGTCACGAGGGCCTCGGGATGAGTTCGGATGGTTGACGAATTGGTTTTTTGGCATTTAAAGGTTGTTGGTGTTTGTTGTTCTGTGATTCCGCAGAGTCGCCATGCTGTCGCGCCCCCCGTTTTTCCTCGCGGAGTCGGGGTTTTGAAATTTTTGGGGACAACTCGCTTCCTTTTGGGAAAAGGGTACAAGAAGTTGAAGAGTTTCCCCTAACATTTTAAGGTACGTTAGGGCACCTATTGCAAGTAACACATGAAACCGACTTACGTTACCAGAGATTTGGTCAGGGCTTGAAATTACCTTGAGGGGAAGGTTTTAGGCACCCTCGAGGTCTACAACAGTGGGTCTCGGCCAAACTTACTTTGTGAATTAGTCGTTTAACAAATAAGCAGTCTAAGCACATATATGTGAAAAGGATAGGGGAGTTTTATCCGATAAGCAGTCTAAGCACACATATGTATATAAACTAAGGGAAATCCTAAGATTGTTAGCCTATAGGATCACATATGTACAATACCCGGTAATCCTTCCTCAACTAGAGGGGCTACACGTGGTATTAGCGTACATGTCATCACATCCTTTTAATACCTAATTACCCTCCCCTTAGCGGTTATATAAGCGGTTTTGATTAACGAACTCTCTGCGTGCATTACCCGTCCCTTCCTTGGTGGACCCGGAGGTGTTTATGACCTTTAATTTTAGGCAGTTCTAAACTCTCCTAAGGTGTTTAAAAGGAAAAAAATCTAAGCGACAACAAAGAACAAAAAAGGACTGTCAAGTAAGAACAATTAAAAGGATCATGTTTACCTCCGCACATAAACAGATAATTAGCACATCTCATACCGCAGGTTTTAGGTAATTTCGGAAAGTCCCAGAACAGGATATCTAGGTGAGCATGACAAGCAGAGAATATGCAGTATTGTTTTAAAGTGAAGTAACATAAACCTAATCAGTTTCACTACTAATTTTAGAACCTGTCGAACCTGGGCAGATAAACAGAGCACAATTTTACAGTTTTATAAAACCTTAGTTACCTAAGGCTTTCCTAGGCATGGGTCTGCAATACCTTATAGGCGTACTGGTCTAGGTGCTGATCATCAAGAAGCTGATTTCATGCGTGTTTATGCTAGAACATGGTGTCTATGTGTTGGGGTTGTTTTAAACATCTTTATAGACAAGACATTTATTTATTTAGGCGACATAGACATGATTTAAAGCAAATTTAAATATAGTCCTAAAGCAGGATCTCTGATGCACATAGAGAATGGTCATTTTATTAGGCAGGATTACATCAGTAACTTAATGACAATATTTTTAGGTGATTATGACTTATGCAGAAGCAGAATTTCGTGATGATGAAGTAATGAGCTTATAACGTATTTTCTAATATGCAAACCAGTGAACATAATTATCCTAAGGCAGGATTTCTAATGCAAATAACACAACATAAACCTAAAGCATGATTTCTACCCGATCTCCTCACAAAAAATCATATAAGAATCCCTCCCCTTTTACTAATTTTCCCAATATCTATATACAAAGATGATTATTACAGACTAGAAGTGAATGAATTACATAAATAAATATAAATTATACTATAGAGATCCTGAATTAGGCCCAAAGTAAACCTGGGAATGCCAGGCCTTCAAAACAATCTCAGATGCCAAGAGTCTCATAGACAACAGAGTGTCCTGGTGTGTCAAAGTTCCCTAAGGACCTCAGGTATCCCGGGCAATGCTCCCACCAAGATCGTTTCTTAAATAGAGAATTGGTTATGTGCAGTGTGGAAAGGCCAACCCCAGTGTGCCAGACGGAGGAATCTCATGGGTTACTAGGCAGTACACACACTGGAGGGGCATACCTTAATAATCTAAGAGTAGAAGTGAGAGTGCTTGACATAGTTTTGAAAGAACAGTGTAGAGATAACACTTTTAGGAGTGAAAAGGTTTTCAGGAATAGAAACAGTTTTAAGAAAATGCTTGGAGTGAAAAATAGTTTTTGAAATCAAATTCTGAAAAGAACAAAGATTCAACATATAATCACACAAACTTAGGGTGCTCAGACTCACAACCATTCAGCAATCAACTTTACAAACAGGGGTCAAGGGGTTGGGAACATAGAGAGCTCACATCAGGAACACATGAACAGGGCCTAAGGGGAGCATATGGAAACAACAAATGCACAAAACAATTAGGAGTCTACTGATTCAGAGACTTAACAAGTCAACCATGGTAATAGGCAATTAAAACATAGAGACAAAGCATGTGATGGTCATGTTGAAGACAGGGGTGCATTAGTCATAACAATTAGGATCAATCAAATACATTAGGAGTCAAAGATACTAACATGATCATACTAGTTGGGGGAGTAAATAGGAACTAAGCAAACATGCTGGCCAAGTACCAAACAAGACAAGTGAGACCTAGGCATGCTTGATTAAACACTTGGACATGAGAGGGTAAAACTTAAACATACTGGGTAAAGCAGTAAACAGGAAGACAATCGAATACATAGCCAATCAAACTAGTGCAGGAATAGGCATGGATTTAACAACTATGGAGCACATAAGGTTGAATTTCAGAATTAAAATATGAACATACCAGTTAAGGAAGCAAAGCATAGAATGTAAATCAAGTAGAGTTCCACTGTCTAGCCTTGGCTTTCATCCGTCTAGACCAACAATTATCACAAGTAGAAGAGAAAGAAGAGAGAATTTGAGTGTGGGTGTGTATTATGAACTAATTGTTCGTGTGTTGAGAGGTAAAACAAAAGTGTATATATAGCAATTTAGGAGTAGAACAAATAAGGTAAAGGAATCAACATTCAGTCAATTAAGGACAATCACCAAAAAATTCAGAATCAACTCACATAAAGGGTTCGGAATAGACCCCTTTAATTAGGGGTAATTGATTAACGGTAATAACAGGGGTATAGTTAAGGCAAGAATCCAAATCATACCAAATAAAGAATCAGTAAGGATCTTAAAATTATACGGGCAAGCAATTAAGGCAGCGTGACCAATTAAAACTACAAATAAGGAAGCAAACAGGATATGTGCACACAAATTTAACAGGGCAACATAATAGGAAATAATCAGTAAGAATTACCAAATTCCATAAATAAAAACTAAACTAAGTAAGACCTCTTAGCAATATAGAACTTAACCGGGAAAGCAGGCTCGGACCCTAACAAAGATTAATTAGGGAAAAAACCACAAAATACTGGATTTGACAAGAAAAATGTTTAAGTTCAAAGATATAGTAGAGTAATACAACTAGTATCAAAATATCGAAACAGAAATTGAAGAAAAAACAGTGCAATCACATAATCGATTAGGGTTCGAACACCTGTACGAAAATCGATCAAAATGATGAAGAAACAAATAAGTAAACATTGAGAACTCAGAAAAATGTTTGAAAAATAGTTTGGGATGAACCCTAGCTTAGGAAGAGTGACAAAAAGTCGGAATAGTTAATTAAATTAGAAATTTTTAAAGGAAAACACATAATAGCGCTCGAATCACCCCGGATCTATACAGATGTGAGAATGATCGATAGCAACGGACTAGTTTTTTTCCAGAATAGTAGTAGAGGTGAGAGAATAGGTCAAGAACCCATTGATTCATAACAACAATAAGGAGAAGTTCTTACTCACAGTAAAAAAAATAGCCTGAGACAGGCTGATAAACAAAGTTTCAAACCAGAACCAGTTGGGTTCCTCGAGATCTTCTCAAGGATCCATGAAATCAAAGAACCATGGCGTGTAGAAGGCCAAGGCTGGTCGGAGAAGACATGGAAGAATCATAAGGTGGAGGTTTACGCTGGTGACAACGTTTAGAACTAGGGTTAGGTCGAGAGTATTTGAGAGACGAGGGAGATGATGACGGCGGGTGATGGAGAGAATGATAGGGTTTGGGGGTTAGGTTTAAGTTTAATTATGGAAGGGGATTTGTGGACCGTTGATCTTTTAGATCGACGATCACAATTAAACAGGGCATTGGGTTGGCAGGTGTGTATTTGGGCCTAAGGGGTTTGGGCTAATTTTTAAAAAGAGATTTTGGGCTGATTTGAAGGGATTAGGACTGAAAACAAAGGGGCTATTTATTAAATACCCAAGTAATCGAATAAAATTAATTTATAAAATAATTAACAAATTATAAAAAATAATTTTCATGCATAGAAATATTTTTAAAATAATTATTCAATATTCCAAAAATACAATGAGACATTGTTCTGGTAAAATAACACAATAATGTATGTATGGGCTATAATTGCAAAGTTATTGCAATTGTAATCAAAATGTATAAATTTGGCCATTTCTGAAATAATTTAAACTTAATATGACTATAAATAGCAAAATTAAATCATTAAATGTTATAAAGTCATTTGTGATGCAATTTTGTAATTATTTATTTAAAATAATACTGGGATAAATTAATTTAAAAATGTAGAAAATATGGAAAAATATCAATTGATGCTAATGCATAGTTTTAAAGGTATATATGCATTAAAAAATATTATAGGTAAAAATTGGGTATCAACAACGGGTAGCCGCAGGTGCGGTTTGGTCATCGCAGGTGCGGAGTTTGGCTGGTTGAGGCTTCATCGTAGATGCGGAAAATGCGGTTGTTTGGGCGCAGGTGCGGAAAAAGGAAAAGTTAGTGAAAAACCGCAGGTGCGGGTCCGCAGGTGTGAGGAGAAGGCCTCATATGTGGCAATCGCTATGCAGAACCTATAAATAGATGCCTTCACAAAATTTGGTCATTTTTCCACCATTGTTGACGGATTTTGGAGATTTGAGCTGTGATTTCAAGGGGGAATTTAAGTGTTCTAGTGAGGTAAGACACATGGACCTTGTATCCCGTATTTATGGCAATTATCCCATTGTTTAATCATGTTTTTAGTGGAGAAATGTGGGAGATTAGGGATTGAAATTGGAGAGTATAAATTGGGAATTTGAGGGGCCATTTGGGGTCTGATTTTGATGTATTTGGTATGCATGAACTCGTGAGAGTGTAAGGATCCTAGTTTTGTGATTTTTATCGGAATTCGAGATGTGGGACTAGGGGTCAGGTTTGGCCAATTTTGGGATTTATGATGTAAATTGGTTATTTTCGAGTGAGCTTTGTTCCTTAAGCATATTTTGATGATGTGATTCTGTTTTGAATAGATTTGGGGAATGTTGAGGCGAGTCGAGGACCAAAGGCATCACGAAGTAGTTTTTCATCCGGTTTGAGGTAAGTAAAGATTGTAAATCAAGACCTAAGGGTATGAAAACCTGGTATTTCATATTGTTTTGATAAATGAGGTGCCGCACATGCTACGTGACGAGTGTGTGGGCGTGCACCAATAGGGATTGTGACTTGGTCCGTCCCGTAGGGACTATTAAGCCGCATATATTATTTGAAATCATATGATATCCCGTATTTTAGAGATTGATACTATATTTGGGCTGTACGCCATGTTTGGGGCCATCTGCCGACCTGTTTTGACCCTCAGGGGTATTTTACTACTATTCTCACACTGTTTTGATCGAAAGTATAATCTCAGTCATGATTTTTACATGTTCACTATTTATTCCTGTTTATCATCCTGTTTTTAAATAATGAAAGATGTTTTGGGTTAAGTCCCCGTGATTTATACTGAGTTGCCCTAGTGGCTTGTGAGGATGACGACTGAGTGAGGCCGAGAGCCGGATTGTGAGGATAGTGATGGATCGTGTTGCGCGCCGCAGCGTTATATATAAATATATATGGATCGCGCTACACGTCGCAGCGAGGTATATGTGGATCGGTCTGCACGCCGCATCGAGGTATATGTTGATCGGGATGCACGCCGCAGTGAGATATTGGATCGGGTTGCACGCTGCATCAATATAGAGCTTGGTCTGTAGGAGCCCCTCCGGTGTCTGTACACCCCGCGTGAGCGCAGTCGACTTTTATGGATCGGGTTGCGTGCCGCAACAGTTATTATATAGATCGTGCTGCACACCGCAACAGTTGTTATATGGTACCTGTTTTGCGAGAGTGTTGAGTGTGAGAGTTGACTTATGAGAGTAGAGACACGAGTGACTGAGAGGTTTTCTATAGAGGCTTTAGTTGTGAGTGACATTGTACCCGAGGGGCTGATATTTTTATGAAACTACTGTTTTCACTCTTCTTTACACCGAGCCTCTAGTGAAAACGTTGAACAAATGTTTTATACGAGATTTTAAATGGAAAACTGGGGATTTTATGAAATATTCGGA
This sequence comes from Nicotiana undulata, assembly GCA_005239495.1. NCBI lineage: Eukaryota > Viridiplantae > Streptophyta > Magnoliopsida > Solanales > Solanaceae > Nicotiana > Nicotiana undulata. Next base: position 59,350 of record ML286900.1, on the reverse strand, counting down.
ATATAGATTTCTTACTCGATTTAAATTATTTCCATTGTTGCTTATTATATGGCTTTACATGATCTTTAAATGCTCGTCACTGCACTCAAGTCTTTAGTTATGGTTGTTACGCCTTGCACCTTGTGTGCAGATTCAGGTAATGGGGCTGAGCAATAGTTGATCCACCCTATTTGGAGCATTATTCAAAGATTGTGAGGTAGCTGCTCGGCGTCCGCAGCCTGCCCATTCTCCTTCCTACTTTGTCATTTTACTTTACTTCCCAGACTTGTTTGTAGTAATGAAATAGTATCAGATTGCATCACTTCTTAGATGCTCATGACGGATGACTCCAGGTGTTGGGTTGTGTTTAGATGTTGTGGCTATTTTTATTGTTTTGAAATGCTAAAAAGCAGGAAGTTGATGAAATTTCGGTTAATTTATGTACTAAATGGAAAACCCTTATGTTATTCTCAGTAAATTGGCTAGCCTAGTATCACGATAGGAGCCATCACGACCAGTTTAGGTTTGGGGCCGTGACAAGTTGGTATTAGATCCTAGGTTACATAGGACTAACCGGTCATGAGCAGGTTTAGTAGAGTCTTGTGGATCTGTACGGAGACGTCCGTACTTATCTTCAAGAGGCTGCAGAACCCTTAGGAAAAATCTCGCATTCTTGAATTCTTGTCGAGCGAATCCATTTATTCAGCCAAAAGCGTAACTCTTTAAATTCCTTTCATGTATCCGAATGCGCACGTGAGTGCTCGGTATCATCTGTGTAACGACAACTTATATTTCCATGGGTGAGGTGCGGGATGTAATTTTAGCATGTTGATAATAGGCTAGTCTGGAGGACTTGAGGCCAGATTTTTGTCTGTGGCTTGAGTTCCAGGATTTTGCTTGTGTGAGCACATGCATTTGGAACTTATATTTCTGTTTGTGTCCTTATGGGTGGGATTTTGTGACTGGACGACTATGTGGTGAGTGTGATTTGATGGTGAGACGTGTTCAGATTGTTTGACTATAACAAAAAGAATTGGTTGGAGATGTAGCAAGAACTATTGAGTGTTTGACTTCTGTCTTGAGTGGCATATGGCCTCGAGTTGTGAGTGTATTGAAGGACCTCTCATCTAGTTTAGTTGTGGAATGAAGTGGATCTTCCGGTTGTGCTATGAGTTCCTGGTGATTCCTTTTGGGCTGACTAATTCCCCAGCAATGTCCATGCCATTGATGAACATCATGTTTATGCCATGTTTGAATTCCTTTGTTATTGTGTTCATTGGTGACATTCGGGTATATTCTCGTAGCCAGGAGGAGCATGCTCAGCATTTGAGAGTTGTATTGCAGAGATTAAGCTTTATGCAAAGTTCTCCAAGTGTGATATTTGGCTTGGCTCAATAGCTTTCTTGGGGCACATGGTGTCCAGTGAGGGTATTCAGGTTGATCCGAAGAAGATAGAGGTGGTGCAGAGATGGACCAAGTCGTCCTCAACTACAGAGATTAGGAGCTTTCTTGGTTTGGCGGGGTATTACCGTAGCTTTGTGGAGGGGTTTTCTTCTATTGCTTCGCCCTTGACCAAATTGACCCAGAAGGGTGTTCCGTTCAGGAGGTCGGACGAGTGTGGGGAGAGCTTTCAGAAGCTTGATAACTAGGGATTCATACCTATTATTTACTCTCGTTTTCTTAGGTTTTGAGGCGAAATTTATTAAGATACTCCCAAAATTTGATGCAAGTTGTTTAAATTGCAGGAATTGAGTTGAATTATAGATATTGAATTAAAATGACTCAAAGAGGAGTAAAAACTTGCGTTGTCCCAGAACCAAGTAGAAACGCGGTCAACGCCAATATTCCGTTGCAGCGGTTGTCACTTCGCTGCAGCGGAATTCCATCGCTGCCCCGTTGCAAAACTTCAGAGAGCATGTTTTTAGCCCAAGCTGAGTCACTGTCCGCGCCACAATTTCGCTGCAACGTCTTCCTAGTCGCTGCAACGTTCAAAAATAAGCTGGGAGCGGTTTACAAAGATCAGAGAGTCAGTAGATTGGGGATTACACACTAACGCGGTCACTAGTATTATTCCGCTGCCGCGTTTTCAGGGACCGCTGCAGCGCTGCATTATTCCGCAGGGAGCGGAATGGAGTTCTAGAGAATGTACAAGTCCAGAAATGTTGCAGCGGTCATTATTTCGCTGAAGCAGAAGCCAACCCGCTGGAGCGCTTAGAATTCCGCTGGGAGCGAAATCTTCGTAGGGGAAATTTTGTCCAGTATTTTCAGCCCAGTAAAAATATAACATTTTCTCATTTTTAGGGTATCAGACAATAGTAGGAGCTTGTGAATAGTTGTTTTATTCCGTTTTGAGTAATTTTAGCTCAGTTCTTACAATACTTCTTAGATTTTCTTCTTGTTATCAACATCTATGGGTTTAATTTCATCATCTATCTTAGTTTCTTCATCAGAAATGAGTAGCTAGGGTTGTGACCCAACCCTAGTGTGGGTAACTAATGTGTCTTCTATTTTAAGATGAATTTATGACTAGGTGTTTGATTTTTATTCTATTTCATGATTAATTCTTAGATTTAGTGGTTGCAAATACTATTTCATGCCTTCATGACTATGGTTACTCTTGAGAGACATGACCCAATTCTAGGTAAATAGGCTAGCAAGGTATTGGGGTGAACTCAAGAGATTGATAGCCCCAATAAAAGGGTAGACAGTAGAGATAGTTATACCTGACTAGAGTCGTTTCATTTGAATTGTTGAAACACCCTATTGGGCTTGAGAAAGCCAATTCGGGCAAAGTCACCCAAATTACCCGAGAGCTATTGGGTGAGTAATTTAGTATGAGGTTATGTCATTTACCCATAATTCACAAGATTATCCTAGATTCTAGACCACATTAGTCACTCGCCTAGGAGTAAGTTGCAACCTTAGTGCCTTTAATTACTTGATAAAAATCCATAACAATATTGTAGTAAGCTAGATAGTAGTTCTTTTTAGACTTAACTCTAGTATAGATACAAAACCATTTATGTTTAGAAGTGAAATTAAAAACACGAAAGACCACTAAGTTAAGTAGAAACTCAACTCCCATTTACATAACTCCCTGTGGATTTCGATCCCGGCCCTGTCGGGTAAAAGCTGCTTCGACCCCTTCCTTGCTACTTATTAGTGGTATAGGTGGGCGTCGATCACATTTTGGCGCCGTTGCGGGGGAGTTATAACAGTGTTGACTATCTATTTGAGTAGTGGTATCTATTGTTTTTCTTTCCTTATTTTGGTTGACTTGTGTGTTTCAATCTATACATGTACTTATGGATGATCCTCTAGCAAATATTATACCGGGGGATGATGTAGATGACAACTGGGAAGATGGGTTACATCAAATTCCTCCACTTCAAAGACGGGGCCGACATGCCAATCCCAATGATAATATTCTAGACTCTCCCCCGCCCCCTCCTAGAGTTTCTCCTAGGGTGCTTCCGAACGAGGGATATGCCAGTGCAATTGTCCCACCCCAAATCCGTGCGGGAAATTTTCAAATCACTAATTTCATGTTGACAATTCTGGAGCAGCGAGGGTATTTCACGGGTGCTCCTCATCAAAATGCCTACAAGCACTTGAAAGGATTTGTGGACACATGTTGGGGGAGAAAGAAAACCAATGTATCGGAGGATGCCCTGAGGCTCAGATTATTTCCTTTCTCTCTTCGAGGGAAGGCACTGGATTGGCTTGAGCGACTCCCCAGTCATTCTATCTCTACGTGGGATGAATTGGAAGATATGTTCATTGCCAAGTTTTTCTCTCCCGGACACATGGCGGTGTTGATACCCAATTTTTCCTAAAATTATTTTCAAACTTGCATATAAGCTTTAAAAATCACTATTTAAAATAATAAGCATTTTCCCCCTATTTTCCCTATTTTATTAAATTATTCGCATGTATATTCAATATTTCATATTTAAATAATAATTCATAAATTATGCTCTAAATAATTTCAAAATATTTCCAAGCTCAGTGTGTTATTTATAATCATTTCCTATTTATTAAAATCTAATTATTTCACAAATTGGCCAATTGGGTCTTATTTAATCGCAATTACAATAATTTTGCAATTACGGCATAATTAGACATTCTGTATTATTTTAATTCAAATTTATGTATTTTACACTTAATATTAGTTAATTATTGTAATTTTACCTATTTAAACTTAATTTCATCCTTTTATGATTATCAGATGTTTTAATTAATTAATTAACTATTTCTATTGGGTATTTAACATCTAGCCTTATGTATTTTAAATTATAGCCACATTTAGACCCAATTATTCAACCCATCAGACCCCTAAAACTACCCAGCCCAGACCCTTTCCTAACCCGGCCCAACCTGGATCTGATATAAACCGTNCCCCCCCCCCAGACCCCTCATTTTCGAGACCGTCCCACTCTCTCTCTCTCACCTCGTCCCTTCCTCTCCTCCTTCTCTCTAGAACCTTCTGGGTTCGTTAGCTTCTCCGATGGCCCTCATCCTCCCTCCGACCACCTCCAGCTTCTCCCCTTTCGACTATCAGCCGTCGTGATGCCTCATCTAACTAGTTCTCTTCGTCCCTGAGACCCCCATGGGTCTTCACCATGCCAGACGGCCACTGAGAGTTCCTGCATGGGTTGTTATCGGCCTTTCTCCGGTGGGTTTTAACTCAATGGTGCCACAGCCACCATTATTCCTGAGTTTCACGGCCAGGTTCTTCTACTTTTCTCTGGTTTCGTATGAAACCCTAATCTCGACCTAAATCTCTTAAATCTCCATTTTAAACAATTTCAACTCGTTCTTTTATATTTTGTACTATTCTCAACTCGATCTTCACGATTCTTAAAGTTTTAAACATTTTTGTCCCTTTTGAAACTAGGGTTTCACAAACTCAGTTCAAAACCATTTTTTACTTCTCGTTTCAGTAACATCTACTGTGTTTTGAACGCCTCTCTTATGTTTTCTTGCTATTTGAGTTATTAGGCTGAAAAGCTCTAATTTTTCCTAGCATGTTTGACTATGCGTGTTTGTTTCTTGTGAAGCAATTTATGTTAGTCTCTGTGATTCTCATTGTTAGGGGTCTTAACCCTCTATTATTCTGTGATTCTTTGCTTAGGGTTTTCTGATTCTTGTGCTATTTGGTTGATTATCAAGACTGGCTGTTGTCAATGATGGTTTGCCTAAATGCTCCATTGATTATATGTATAACTGTGACATCGTCGTTAAATACATGCTCTTGTGTGTGTCTCCTACTAATTTTTCAAATTGTTTCCTTATTTATGAGATGCTTTCCCCAATTAGCACTGATTTTGTGAGATTTTTAGTCTCCTCCGTGTTTCTCTGACTGATATTTTTAAAACTAAACTGATTTTTACCTTATTTATGTGCCGCCTCTACCTTCTGTATTTAAACACTCTGTATTTGGCCTTTATTATGTGCTACATGATTTTACTGCCCCTGTTATAGTAAAATCAATCTGTAAACTGATTCCTTTTCCTTATTTAGCTATGATTGCACCGTTTGAACTTGACTCCCTAATTAAAGGAGTCCATGTCCTTAATTGATACTAATTGAATATGCTTTCCATACTTGTACACCTTACCTTACTTGTTTACTCGTTTTCAGTACTATAAATACCCCCATTCTCTTTTGCATAAGGGACATTGAGAACACTGATACATGACATATCACGAACACACACAGGCAGACTTGTGTTCTTCTCTCTTATCAGTACTACTCTCTTATCAGTACTACTCTAAGCTCTCTCTTGTGCTTTTCTCTCCTCTGTTCTTTACTCTGCTATTGTTTGCTATTGGCCGGCTATAAGCCTAGGCCAATATTGTGCTCATACTTGGCTCTTTCATTCTGCTGCTCTCTCTTGTTACTGGTATGTCCTGATGAATTTCCAAGGTTACAAACCAATGTGGCTATTACTATTTCAGTATGTTGTATTCCTAGTTGTTTTCTACCTATGCTTCTACTGTTCTACATGCAATTGATGCCCTGTTTCGCCTAATGATACTTGCCATGCTCAACTCTTTACCTGTTTATGATTAAGCCAGTATTTGTTATGAGCTTTACATGTTCTTTGTATACATCTGTTAGGCCATTTCTATTCTTGTTCAGTATCATGTGTGAACCTTCCTATCCTTTGTTCCCTGAACCTTTCATCTGTCAATACTTGACTTGCATGCTCATATGACTGTTACTTGCTCTTAATTTCATCTATCACAACTGTCTTCTTTTACTGTCTTCTTTTACTGTCTAAACTTGGCCATTTCTTGGTCCCCTGAACCTCTTTGATTTTGTGTACTCATGCTTAATTGAGTTTTCATAATGTCTCTGTATCTCTTGGTGTTATTATGTGATCTATTCCCTTTTGTCCCATTATCCTTGTGTGCAATCCAGTATTGTTGAACTGTTGATTAATGTTTATGTTTATTTTAAGTTAATCTTTCAAAAACTAATTCTCCAGTTTTGAAAGCTCTTTTCTTAAACTATGAACTTTCCTCTCTTCCCTGCACATTACACTACTCCTAGAAAATTAGGTCCTACCCCCTTCGTGTGAGCATTGCCTTGAGTACCCCTAAGTACTCATGGAACTTTAACACACAAGGTTGGTAATTCCACACTGCACTTTGTTTAAAATCTTGGCAATTTTCCTGGGTGCTGGTATTGTCCAGGGATCCATTGGGCCCTTTGGGAGCTTTGCCGCACCCAGGCCATTAAGGCTGTGAAACTCGAAAGGAGTGAGGCTGGGAGATTGGTCCTGGTTGAAGGCTACCTATAGAATAACTTCTTATTTTCCTTTTTCATCAATGTAATTTATTATTATTGGCCTGTAATAATTTGTAAGCGAATAATTGGGGCTGGATAGTGAATGTGGGAGGGGTTATGCATGCTTAGTTTAGGTGATGGGTAGAAAACATGCCTATAAGACTTTATTTGTGTGTTAGATAACTTGTATAGGACATGCATCTCACATAGTAGAAACCATGTTTTAGGTCTTTCACTTTCAGCATGTTATCATCCACATTTCACAATCCTGATCAGTTAATAACGAGCCTAATAAACCGTCATAAGGTCATTACTGCATTTCCATCTTAGAAACCATGTGTTAAGGAATACTTATGTGCATTAGATATCCTGTTGTCTAGAATCTCATACTTATTTGAATCACAAATCGTCAAAGCACCTAATTAGCATGCTTAATCTTATAAAAAATGCGGTTAGCCTACTCGAAACATTTTTTGCAAATATACTCTTTCAAATCAGAATCCAAAATATGCATGTTCACCTTTTAAGATAGTTAGGCAATGTATACGACGCCTAGGAAACTTTAGGCCGAACGCGATAATATTAAACCAATTATGTTTAAGGCTAATCAACCTCTTTAACCTTTTGAACCCTGTTGCTCTCATTCTTGTTTTACCTCCTTGAGGTTCACTATGTTTTACTAAAACTCTGGCTCTATTTTAAAACAGTCTTGAAATTATACATTTGTTTCCCTTAGGACTTTCTGAGTTTTACACTGTTATGCTTTAAACTACTGGGTTTTTCAAAGGTACTTCACTCCACTCAAAATCATGCCATTTTGAATCCTTGCTCTGAGTATTTAAAGCTACTGTATTTTTGGTACCACTTATTACTCCTTTACTGCAATTATCTTTAACTACCATATATGTTAAGCTACTGTATTTTACTTCAAAACCAGACCTCAATAAATTTCGGCTATGTCTTCTGAAAGTTTTTAAATCATTGTACTTCTGAATTTTACCACTCCCCCTAAACAACATGATTTTTCTAAAAATCAACTATCACTCCATCATTATGTTTTCCAAATCAGACTCCTCTTGCAACTCACTGTTTTACCCAAAAACTCTTTTTTTTAAAACTCCATCTCTGAGACTCTAAGTGTGTTTGAGACGTGCCAATTGTATGTTTATCTGTGGAGGGATTTATGAGCCTTTATTTCCCCCCCTCTATGTGTCCCTTTATATGTGAGGTCCTACTTGTTATGCATGTCACCTAGTATTTTATTCTTTAAGACTAGGGGTCCAGCCTAGTACCCACCTTGTAGGATTAGTAGTCCTAAACACCCTCTAGGACTTATAGAATGGGGCGGGTAATGGCACGCACTAAGCATTCGTAACCAACACACGCATTTTTAATAACCTTTACGGGGTGGGAAGGGTAGAATGCGGATATGATGACCGGTGCACTAGTACCACGTGTAGCCGCCTCGTCGAGGTGTGACATACCTGGTATTGCATTGATGTGATCCGTATTACTTTAAACCTAGGACAGTTTCTTTTCAAATGTTTATTTTTATGCTTTCTCCAAAACCTTTAAAGATTTTTATGCTTGTTTGAAATCCCCTCTTATATGAACCTTACTTGCTACTTGTTCGCCGTCCAAATTCACAAAACTTATTGGCTGGGACCCACAGTTGTGGATCTTGAGGGGTGCCTAACACCTTCCCCTTGGGATAATTTCAAGCCCTTACCCAATCTCTGGTAACGCAAACTAGTTCATGAGTTATCAACTCTAGGTGCTCTAACGCACCATAAAAATTGTTAGGTGGCGACTCTTCCTTAAACCCTTTCTTTTAAGGAGTTGTCCAAAAATGTCATAAACCCAATCTCTCTATACCTAACCGTGCGATAGAAAAAGGGGGCGCGGCAGGCGGCATTGAGAGATGAGATATTTGCATTCAAGCAGGATCCGAATGAGCCCCTTCATGAGATTTGGGAGCGCTATAGAACGATGGTCAAAGAATGCCCTAACAATGACATGACTGAGGCTATGACACAACAGACTTTCTACAAGGGAATTAATACTACCAATCAGTGCGTGGTGAACCAACTCGCTGGGGGAAACTTTATGAAGTTATATTACAATGAGGCATGTGACATCTGGATGAAATGGCTGACACTTCGTCGGCACAAAGCCGGGAAAATATTCCCCAGGGTGATCCTAGTGTGATAAATCTCCACAAAGAGCTTCAGGACAATGGGCACGAGATTGCCGAGCTTACCACCACCATGAATCAACTTGCAAAGGTGTAGCTTCAAGAAATACAAGGTCCAAAGCAAGTGCATGCTATGGAGGGGGTAAATCATTTGGTGAACAAGTGAAGGCCTCGTGGAAATAAAATGCCAAACAACAATGACCAATGCGACCAAGGAGTGAGTGGGTACAATCAAGAGGATTCCTATGATGAGCAAAATGAAGATGTGATGTATGCCAACAATTTTCAAGGGCAAAGGAATAATCAAGGGAACAACCAAAATTGGAACAATCAAAGGCAAGGTAATTGGAACAACAATAACAATTCAAGCAATTGGGGGAACAACAATCAACAATGGGGAGGCAACAACAACAATTGGAACGGGAATAATAATAGCAATTGGGGTGGAAATAGAAATCGAGGGTCGGGTTTTCAAAGGCCCCCGATGTATCAACAACCCAACAATCCACCCTCGTATCAATCACAGGGCCAAGTTTCATCAAGTAATGATATGGGCCGGATCGAAAATATGTTTAAACAGATAATGGAACGAAATGCGGATTCTGATGCTCAAATTGCTTCCCACACCACCTCAATCCGCAATCTTGAAGTCCAAATGGGATAAATATCACAAGCTTTGAACACTCGCCCGAAGGGTGCACTACCTAGTGTTATGGTGGTGAATCCTAAGGGTGGAAACAACAACAACAATACCGGACATGCAATGGCGACGACCACAAGGAGTGGTCGAGGTGGTGAGGCTAGTTCTTCAAAGCAAAAGAGGGTTGTTCGTGATGATGATGAATTGCAACTTGATGAGATCCCTATTGAGGTTGAAAAGCCGGTGAGTGAAGTGAGGATTGACATCAATGATAATGAGGAGGAAACACAATATGACGTGAACCCGTCTAGGGAACACGTAATTGACATACCTGAGTCGGTTGTGCCAAAAGCCAAGGCACCATTTCCTAGGCCTCCTCCTCCCTATCCTCAAAGATTGGCTAAGCAAAAGACGGAGAATAAATTCAATAAATTCATAGATATGATGAAGAGTTTGTCCATCAATGTACCTTTAGTTGAGGCTTTTGAGAAAATGCCCGGGTATGCCAAGTTTATGAAAGACTTGGTCACAAAGAAGAGATTCGTGGAGTGCGAGACAATCAAGATGACTCACCAAGTGAGTGCAATATGCATTCAATGGTACCCAAACTTAAGGATCCCGGAGCATTCACTATTCCTTATACAATTGGTAGTGCAGATTTTGCCAAGGATTGTGTGACTTGGGTGCTAGTATCAATTTGATGCCTTATTAGGTCTTCAAAACCTTGGGAATTGGTCAACCTAGGGCAACTTCTATGCGACTTCAAATGGCGGATCGAACTATGAAGCGACCTTTGCGAATCATTGATGATGTTTTGGTTGGGGTTGAAAAATTCAGCTTGCCCGCGGATTTTGTGATATTGTATTGTGAGGTCGATTATAAAGTTCTAATTATCTTGGGAAGACCTTTCCTAGCAAGGGGGAAGGCCTTGGTAGATGTGGAGGCCGGTGAGCTCACCTTCCGGGTGGGCGATGAAAAGGTCGTTTTCCATGTTTGCAAATCAATGTGCCAACCCAATACCACGGAGGTGTGTTCTTTTGTGGACCTCGTCACCGAAGTCATAATTGATGAAACAAGCTCAATGATCAATGTTAAAGACCCCGTGGAAGCAGTTTTATTGAATCATGATGATGTTGTGGTGGACTTGATCGAGTGTACCAATGTATTGCAAGGCATGGGCTCTTATTCTTATGGTCCTCGAAAGCTATCTTTGGATTTGGAAAATTAGAAAACTCCTCCGACAAAGCCCTCAATCGAGGAGCCACCTAACTTGGAGTTGAAGCCCCCTTCCACCACACCTCAGGTATGAATTTTTGGGTATTTCTCGTACTTTACCTGTTATACTTTCTTCTTGCCTAACCCAATTGCAAGTAGATTCTACACTCAAAGTGATCCAAAGAATAAAGAAGGCCATAGGTTGGACTCTTGCTGATATTCGAGGCATAAGCCCCGCCTTCGGCATGCAAAAAATAATTCTTGAAGATGGTGCAAAACCCTCCGTAGAACACCAACGGAGATTGAATGAGGCAATGCAGGAGCTGGTCAAAAAGGAGATAATCAAGTGGCTCGATGCTGGGGTCATCTACCCAATCTATGATAGTGCTTGGAATTCTCCAGTCCCAATGTGTTCCTAAAAATGGTGGCATGACAGTGGTGCAGAATGACAAGAATGAGCCTATTCCCCCCAGATTGTGATTGGTTGGAGGGTTTGTATGGATTACCACAAATTGAACAAGGTGACCCGAAAGGATCACTTTCCTTTGCCATTCTTGGACTAAATGCTTGACAAACTTGTTGGGAGAGCTTTCTATTGTTTCTTGGATGGATATTCAGGTTACAATCAAATCTTGATAGCTCCAGAAGATCAAGAAAAGACAACCTTCACCTATCCCTACGGGACATTTGCTTTTTCATATGCCATTCGGTTTTTGCATTGCACCTGCCACATTCCAGCGGTGCATGTTGGCAATATTCACTTATATGATTGAAAGTATCTTGGAGGTGTTCATGGATGACTTCAGTGTGGTCGAGGACTCATTTGAGGAGTGTTTGCAAAATTTTGATAAGGTCCTCGCCCAGTGTGAAGAAACCAACCTTGTATTGAATTGGGAAAAATGTCATTTAATGGTCAACGAGGGAATAGTCCTCGTCCACAAAATCTCAAAAGATGGCATTGAAGTGTATAAAGCCAAGATCGAGGTTATCTCCAAGTTTCCTCCTCCAACCTCGGTGTAGGGAGTCCATAGTTTCCTTGGGCATGCAGAATTTTACCGGAGATTCATTAAAGATTTTTCAAAGGTGGTGAATCCTCTATGCAAGCTATTGGAGAAAGATGCCAAGTTCGAGTTCAAGAAGAATGTATGAGATAATTTGAGTTGTTGAAGCAAAAGCTAACTACCACACCAATTATTACCGCGCCAAATTGGAGCTCTTCTTTTGAGCTCATGTGTGACTCAAGCGACGTGGCGGTGGGTGTTGTCTTGGGCCAACGGTTGAACAAAATCTTTCACCTTGTTTATTATGCAAGCAAAACCATGAACTTCGCCTAAATGAACTACACCGTCACCGAAAAGAAATTGTTGGATATTGTCTTTGCAATGGAAAAATTTAGGCCCTACCTCATGGGTGCCTATGTGATAGTGCACACCGATCATGCGGCGCTCCGGTACTTAATGATGAAGAAGGATTCAAAAGCTAGGCTTATGCGGTTGATAAAAAGGGGAGCGAAAAGCAAGTTGTCGATCATCTATCCCGGTTGTAAAAGCAAGGAAGGCCAAGTGATGGCCTTGAGATCAATGATGCCATTCCGGATGAGCAGCTTCTCTCCGTCTCTATGCATGACATGCCATGGTTTGCAGACATCGCCAACTTTTTTGTTACCAGTGTTGTCTGGTTTGAGCTCTCTTCTAACAAAAGAAAGAAGCTTAGACAAGACAGCTTGGATTACTATTGGGATGAGCCGTATTTGTTCAAAATATGCAATGATGGAGTCATTCGGCATTGTGTCCCAGAGGAAGAACAATTGTCCATTATTGATTCTTGCCATTCCTCGTCCTACGGTGGTCATCACGGTGGGGCACATACAACTTCTAAAGTCTTGAGTTGTGGGTTTTATTGGCCAACTTTGTACAAAGATGCAAGCAAACGGATGAAGAGGTGTGACGAATGTTAAAGAGCAGGTGGAATATCAAAGAAGGATGAAATTCCCCTCACAACGATCCTTGAGGTTGATATATTCGACGTTTGGGGCATTGACTTCATGGTCCCTTTTGTTAGCTCGTGTGGTAATACCTAAATTCTCGTGGCTGTGGATTATGTCTCAAAATGGGTCGAGGTCATGGCTTTTCCCAATAATGCAGCCCGGAGTGTGGTCGATTTTATCAAGAAGAACATTTTCACAAGATTTGGGACACCCCGGGCCATCATAAGTGACGGGGGATCTCATTTTTGTAATCGGGCTTTTGATTCGTTGCTTGCCAAGTATGGGGTAAATCATAAAGTGTCCACTCCGTACCATCCTCAAGCTAGTGGACAGGTTGAAGTTTCAAATCGGGAAATCAAGAACATCTTGTCCAAGACCGTGAATGCAAATAGGATCAATTGGTCTAAAAAGCTTGATGATGCTATTAGGGCATATAGGACTGCCTTCAAAACCCCAATCGGTATGTCTCTGTACCGGTTGGTGTATGGAAAAGCATGTCACCTACTAGTGGAGTTGGAGCACAGGGCACTTTGGGCTTTAAAGAAGTTGAACTTGGATTGGGACACAACTGCAAATCTTCGTGTTGATCACCTTAATGAGCTTGATTACTTTAGATTCCATGCCTATGCAAGCTCTTCTTTGTACAAGGAGAAAATGAAGTATTTGCATGACAAATATGCTAAGGATTGGGAATTCAATGTTGGTGACTTTGTGCTACTCTTCAATTCAACACTTCGTCTCTTCCCGGGCAAACTCAAATCAAAGTGGAGTGGTCCATTCGAGGTGGTGTTCGTTACACCCTTTGGTGCCCTTGATCTAAAAAACAAGAATGGCAAAAAATTTCGTGTGAATGGGCATCGGGTCAAACATTACTTGGGTAAATTTGAAGATAGCCACGTCGTGGATTTGCTGAAATTCAATTGAACTTGGTAACATGCGTCGTGCCGCGACGTTTTATTAGGCGCTTCTTAGGAGGCAACCCAAGTGTTTTTTTTTCCTCCTTGTTAGAGTAGATTTTTTTTTGTGAGCTAACCTATTTGTGAAGTTGGTGTAGGATTTGGTAGATGCAGTGCAGGAACACAAGTCTAGAAAAATTGGGCTAGCTGGTAAAATCTGCTGCAGAGGTCAAGATTCCGCGGTCAGCGGACACCAACCGATGCAGCGAAAAACTTCAGCTGCAAGCAGTCCAGATGTAACCTCTTTGAATCTCAAACCGCTACAGCGAACGTTATTCCGGTATCGGCGGTGGGATTCGGTTGTAGCGGTAAAATTACGCTGACAACGGTGAGGATCATTAGCCAGCACTTCAAAATGAAAGAAGCGTGGTCAGCAGTAAAATTCTGCTGCCGCGCTAGGTAAGTCGGTGGAGTCCCACATGCTCAGTATAAATACTAAGGGACCCCCTTCTTTTACCCTTTTCCCTCATTTGCATTCCAGACCAATACGTTTACTGCTCATAAAATTCATTGTGCATCCAAGACCCATTTTTCTCACATCCTAGCATCCTACATCTTCATCTAACAGTGGTATGTTCTCATTAATTGCTCTTAGTTGAAAATTTGTTGCTAGTCTTTGTGTGTTTTTCTTCTTGTTCTTTTTAAATTAGAGTTATTGAAGCCCTAATCCTTAAGCGTGATTCACCAATGTGTCCTAACTTGTGGCATATTCACATAAGATTCAAGGTGTGGTCCGAAGTTCGATTGCGGACGCTCCCACGATTCGACCTCGAGATAGTACGAGTTTAGGGTCAACATGAGGAGGCAGCACGAAGATCGAGGCATACAACTCTGTGACAAAGTACAGATCCGTACTCAAACATTAAATAGCAGTATCAACTACAAATCTTGGCAATAAATGCCGATGTACTATGTTGGGACTCCCCCTCTTATAAAAAGGGGATCCTTGTCATTTTGTAAGGACACAATATTGAATACAAGGCATAAGAACATTCTCTGCTTCTATATCAAAACATTCTCTATTTCTCCTTACCAGCTCATTTACTCAAATTTATTATCTTTTATTACGTGTTTTTCATTTATAGTTTCACTTTGATCTTGAACAACGCACTCCGAGGCCTAAAAGCCTGTTATAACTCCACCAATCATACGACCTAGGTCCCGAACCTCGATCTCAAGGGCCCTCAAGGTCAACATCGAGCCCTCGACTTAAGGCGTTCTGGTTTTCTTTTCTTCTGCTTTCTAACTGTTTTCGTCTTGTCCTATCCCAACGCACTTAGCTACAATTATTCAATAACTGGTATTAAGATAAATCTCATAATTTTATAACCAATTAACTAAATATAAATGTAACTACCATTTTCCCGGTAAACAGTTTGGCGCCCCTCCCCCCCCTGTGGGGCTAAAACTAATAGTGCTTGTTTAAGTGTTGGTTCGTAAAAAAATGCAAGTTATCTTTCCCACTTTTTCTTGTCCGAAGAATCTTTGATTTCATGCCGAAATGTCTAACTCAGTGAACGCACGCGGAAACAACGGCATTGAAGATCGTGGAGAAAACAGTGCATCAGTTTTAGGCACCGGTGCACCGCTACAAAGCCTTGAGGGTGTCCCAAACCCAAACTCGGTGGACGTGGGCTCGCGCAACGTCCAAAATATTGACATCAGTTCCCACACCAACAGTGACACGCACCCTCCGGGAGAACAGGAGGTTCAGAACACCACGGTTCACGGGGAAAGGCACGTAAGACTTCACGATATTTTCGAAATATTGCAGGCACAAAAGTTGGCGATCGCTCAGTTACAAAGCCAACAAAAGACTCTGAGCACTATAGCTCCACAGGTGGTTCCTCGAGCCGAGCAGGTTCCGGAGAGATCAATCAATGAGGGATCGGCGACTGACCCAACCATCATAAAAATGCTCGAGGACCTCACCAAGAGAATCGAGTCGGGGGGGGGGGGGGAAAGGGGAAAAAGAAAAAGCAAAAAAAGTGTGGACCTCCAAAACAAGGGGCGCCCCAACTT